>BSBK01000007.1:5000-7500 GCA_027943335.1 Chamaecyparis obtusa | reverse complement strand
GTGAAGTGTTTTATGGTTGAATGATTCACCCCCCCCCCCTCTCAGTCACTTCATCCATATTCCATCAATTGGTATCAGAGCTTTTGGTGCTTGCAGGAAGGGTTTCAAGGACCTAAGCTAAAGATCAGGATGTCTTACAAGAGAGAAATTCGAAAGCTCAACAGAGATAAATTTTCAGCATGGCAAGGTCTCATGAGACTTCATCTGGCTTCCATTGGTGATTCAGGATGCAAATACATTGATGAAGAATACACAGTTCCTACTGGCGCATTAACTGTTGAAGACATTGCAGAGAAAAAGAATCATAACACCATGATGATAGACATTGCATCAGCTCTCAGCTATGAAGAATTTGATGATATTAAAGAATGCACTACTGCATATGAAATGTGGATCACACTGAAGAAAATATATGGTGGTGATGCAAATGTGAAAAGAGCCAAAGCAGAAAGTCTAAGAGGACAGTTTGACAAGATGAATATGAAAGAAGATGAAAACATTGCAAAATATGTTGAAAGGATCAAAGCAAGTGTCAGTGCAATTAGAGCTTCTGGAGGAACAATCTCTGATGAAATTGTTATAAGCAAGGTACTCAAAAGACTACTCCCTATCTATGCAATAAGAGTATCAACTATTCAAGAAAGAAGATGTGAAACAAACCACAATATAACTTTGGATGCTTTAGTTGGAAGATTGATAGCCTTTGAATTAGACAACTATGACAATTATGTTCCAAATTCCAAAAATATTGAGTCAACATTTGACGCCAAGGTTTCACTAAGGAAGAACAAGAAAATAAAAGAAGTTCAGTCAGAAAGTGAAGAAGTATCAGAAGAAAGTTTTGATAGTGATCTTGAAATTGTAGAAGCACTACTTGCAAAGAAGTACTCTAAAGGGAAAGGTAAATATAAAGGTAAAACTCCTTTAATCTATTTTTCATGTGAAGAAATTGGACATATTGCAGCTAGGTGCCCAAACAAGCAAGCCAAGGAAGAGAAGAGAGGTCACAAGTACTATGGCAAAAAGAATTTCAAATCACTAAAGGATAAAGGTAAGAAAACATGTTTTATGGCTAAAGATTCTGATGATAGTGAAGAAGAAATTGTCTTTATTGCTATAAAAGATGAATCTGATGATGATGAAGATAAGATGGCACTTATTTCTCATATAAGAAAAGATGATATATGGATAATAGATAGTGGATGTTCACATCACATGACTAGTGACAAGACAAAATTTGAATACCTAGAAGACTGTGATAGTGGCAATGTAAGATTTGGAAACAATGAACCTTGTTGTATAAAAGGAAAAGGAAGAATCTCATTAACCAAAGAACTCATATGTGATAATGCTTATTGGGTTGAAGGACTAAAACATAATCTTCTAAGTGTAGCACAGCTAATCAACACTGGTTTCAAGGTTGAATTCATGAATAGTCAAGCAAGATTGCTGGATGGAAAAGGAAAACTCATTGGATCAGGCAAACAAACAAAAGGTAACTTATTTTATCTTGATCTCAGTGAATATTCATGTTTTATTGCTCAAATTGAAGAAAGTTGGCTATGGCACAAAAGGTTATGTCATGTAAATTTTGATAACATGATGAAAATAAGCAAATTCAAGAAGGTAAGAGGCATTCCTACTTTGAAGAAACCTGATACTGGTCTATGTAAGAATTGTTAGATTGGAAAAATGAGTAAGACTAGTTTTAAGAGTAAGAACTATCAGTCTAAAGAGATTTTGGAAATTGTGCATACTGATTTATGTGGACCTATTGGAATAGAAAGCTATACTGGAGATAAATTCTTTATTCTTTTTGTTGATGATTATTCTAGAATGATGACTGTTATGTATTTAAGAGAAAAGTCAGAAGCATTTGAAAAGTTCAAATGGTACTTGGCAAGAGTGGAAAAGGAAATAGGGAAAAGATTGAAATTCTTAAGATCAGATAGAGGTGGTGAATTCATCTCCCATGAATTTAACAACTTTTGCATTGAAAGAGGAATCAAAAGACAGGTATCAGCTCCTAGAACTCCTGAGCAGAATGGAATAGCTGAAAGAAGAAATAGATCTATTATGGATTGTGCAAGGACTCTAATGATAGAAAAGAACATCGCCATAAAGTACTGGAAGGAAGCTATCAGCACTGCAATTCATACCTTGAACCGAGTACAATTGAAGAAAGACACATTCAAAACTCCTTATGAGTTATGGTATGGCTATAAATCCAATGTAAGTTACATGAAAGTATTTGGTAGCAAGTGTTATATCTTAAAAGAATCCAGAAGAAATAAATTTGATGTGAAAAGTGATGAAGGAATATTCCTAGGATATTCTAGCAAAAGCAAGGCATACAAATGTCTGAACTTGTCTACTCACAAAGTCATAGAAAGTATACATGTAAAATTTGATGAGTTTGCAGAAAAGACTGAAAAAGAAAGCAAAAGGGAACCTGAAAACTACAGGAGATTCATTTACATTGAACCTGAAACATTTCCAG
>BSBK01000006.1:1037500-1153235 GCA_027943335.1 Chamaecyparis obtusa | reverse complement strand
CATATATATGTATATATATATATATGTATATATATATATATATACATATGTAGATATATATATATATATATATACATATGTAGATATATAATATATATATATATATATGTATATATATACATATGTATATATATATGTATATATATTATGTATATATATATATATACATATGTAGATATATATATATATATACATATATATATATCTACATATGTATAATATATATATATATATATATATATATATAGACATATGTAGATATATATATACATATGTAGATATGTAGATATATATATATATATATATATATAATATAATATATTATATATATATATATATGTATGTATGTATGTATATATATATGTATACATATATATATATGTACATATATATATATGTACATATATATATATATGTACATATGTATATATATATGTATGTATATATATATGTGTGTGTGTGTGTGTGTGTGTGTATGTATATATATACATATGTATATATGTACATATATACATATGTATACAATTGATATATCTTTCTTCTATTTTGTTAAGTAAGTCCTGGTTTACTCTATATTTGTATAGCAAGAACAATTCCTTTTGTTGAAATAAAATATGTGAATAACTTGAGAAAGTAGTAATTTTAAATGTAGTCATAATGATATTCATAGTCATCTAATAATGATAATTGTAATGTATCTTTCATAGGAGATAGACACCATGTCTAGTAACATGTTAAAGGTAGTTTGTTCATTTGATGAATCACTCGGTTAATAATTTGAAGGTCAAGATCTAAAAGTTAAAGAAATTATGTCAAATTAATTTTAATTTTATATTTTTACTTTCTTGTAATCAATAAAGTGAATACATATTTTACCATTTTCCAAACTTAAAACATAAATGGATAGTAATTATGCTTATTTTAAAACTATTGGATACAAATAAATTTCATGCAATCTTTTAAATCAGTCTAATGTTTGGAATCATATATGTGAACTAAATGTCCTCTATTTATGGTTGATTAAGCTACATGTTTTGTGCAAAATCTATATGAATTATTAGATGTAAAATTTATTGTGAAAGTCATTGATAATAAGAGAAACATAGTAATAAAATCAATCAACTAAGGATAATATAGTTCTAAGTGTATAACCTTATTTTCCATCTTAAGACAAACCACAATTTGGATGAGGGTACACAACACTGACTAGTCTAATAGGGGATATCATTAGCCTTTGGTTAGAATGACAAAGTGTTGAAAGAAGAAGATTTCAAATTATCTTTCATATAAAAAAAGTGATCATTCTCATAGGATTGATCTCATAAGTCAAGCATTGAAGAATTATAAGTAGGCCATAGGTTATAAGAAAAACTAAAAGTTTAAGTTGAGGCCACAATTGAAAACTTGCAAAATAACTCCTATAAGGATACCATATTTCCTGGACAAGGTTTTTGAAGTCTTTAATAGAAAGGAGATTGCAAGTGAGTGGGAGTGGCAATCACTTTGAGATTCTCTATTGTATTCTACATTTTATGTATTTTTGAATAGAAGGAAATGGATCTTATGTACAAGATAATAGAGTTGAATTTCATTCTTGATAAAATAAGGAAGTCTTGAGAGTATCTAACAACTATAAAGCTTTTTCTCTCTGTTTAATTTAACTTCTTATTTTATAAATAGACAATTTTAGAAAAATGTTTTTATTTTTTTTTTTAATATTTTTAATTGTCTTTTTCAACTTCAGTCTTCTTAAATTCATTTCTTATATTTTCCTTTATGACTTCAATCTTCCAATTCATTTCCTATATTTTCTTATTTACGATACCTAATCAATTGGTCTAAGTGAATGGTTGAGTCCATAATAACAAAGGGAGCTTGGTTATCAAACCATCAAGTGACCTCAATACCAACACTTGGCGAGATATGTATCTTTACACAAATGCTACTTTGAAATTTTCTCCCAATTGCACCATTTGGTTCCAGGTAATGTTAGTATCAATGTTGTGGTAGGCCAGTCCCTTTCCACTCATATGCATCATCTCTTGAAGCGCACATGGCATACTTGCACAGCTTATAGAAATTGTCAATCTTGAAAGTCTTCCTTGAAATTGTCAATGTTATCTTGAATTTCAACCTTTCAATCTTACATTCTAGAGCTGCATCAATTGCCCATGCATCTTCTATAGTTTGTCAGTTTGGCACCATTTGTGAAGAATCTATGTAGTTGCCTGAGCAAAGTGGAGGAAGCCTTTTCACATGCAAAATTGATTGCAGTTGCACACTTCGCTTCCACATTGATGACATGTATCATGGATAGTTTACATCATTCCAGAGGAAATGATATCCTATTATTCTAACCTTCATTACAGTTGATGCAGACAATTACTTTCCCATGTAAGTTTGTCTAGTGGTGATCTATATAGCTAGGCACGTTCTATTTTTTCGCATGCGCTGGGTAGCCGGGTATTTATATGTAGTTTAGAAAAAGTGTTATCAAGAACAGGCATGATGACTGCGCTCAAGGAGTTGCTGTATATCTTTAGTGCCAATGATGTCTGAAACCTGGATTAGGCAAGGAATATAATATTCACAATCCATTTCAGGGACTGTGTCAGCACCAATCAAGTCAGAAAATATATGAGGATCTAAAATGGCCTCTACCCCATCGACTACTCTCCTCCTTGCAACGCAACCATTTGATCGCAAATCCACATTAATAAATATTCAATCAAATTTGCAAAATTTTTGCAAAGAGAACAATAATCACATATTGCTATCCTCATCAATCCAATGAGCTCGATAACTCCTTATCCAGCTTATATCCAATAAAGACATTAAAATATCCAATATAAGTAGATCTAGAGAGGAAAAAGAAAGGAAAGGTCTTTTTATAGTCTACAACACTAGCCATATGTTTTTGCATCTACATATAATGACACTGGTATGGGACTACCTCGTACTTCTTCTAGGAGGCACCTAATTGCGCTACAAACGAGGAGTACATACCCTACCCCCTTGTGGGATTAGAAGTTGTGACCTCTCTTTTAGAAGTACAAGTTCTCTTTCAAGAGTATATTGCTATAGGTACTAGTCTATTACTTAATCCTTGATACTATGATACCTATTCAAAAGACACGTGTCCAATTAATAATTGGACTAATATCAGCCATAACCGATTTTTCAAACACTAAAACTATTTTAAATAATTGGTGACTTTTGTTAACTTTTGACTTGGTCGCTGGTAGAAGACCTAAGTCGATTTAGTAAGCTTGCCATATATGTTTTATTTGATGAATAAAATATATATGTATGAATTTCTATTTTCATTAGGATGATAAATTAAATGTGATTAAGATTATCATGCTAGAATAGATAAAATGTTATAAAACATCATCTTTATTTGATATGATTAATATGCTCATGATGAATATTTTTCAAGTTGTTTTGATTATTGAATTTCCACATAAATATTTTGTTTATTTGTGTAGAATGTATTTTATTGTATTTGAATTATTTGGCAAATGAGTTTTGTATGATTTAATAAAAAATATCGATAATAGAAAATAATTATGTGCTTTCAAATATAATCTATTTTAAATTTATATTTTGTAGCTTAAGTTTAAGCCCTGATTATTGGGCGCATTGTACACCTCACACCATAGAGAGAATGAATTCTAAAGTGAATCAACGCACCTAACTGAACACTCATAGTGGAAGTATCTTAAGCATAAGTACCAAAATATGTGGAGTTGACTGACTATTTTAAGTAGTTGAAAGAGGAATCCTTAGAGCTACGTAGGAGTTTGTGGTTGTATGGTTAAAGGGATTTAGTGGTGGCTAGATTATAGGGGCCAGTTGTGCCTAATTAGATGGCATGCTGGGCACCACTGAAGGATTTAAATGCTATGCACTAAATCAAAAAGAGAAGAATGCAAGGAGAAAAACACACAGAAGAGGGAATAAAAATATGGAGTAGAGTAATAAAAGAACAGAGAGAAGTGTGAATAAAAAACTGAGAGAAGAGTAGAGGAGAACGTAGAGGAAGGAGAGATGTTGTGATAAAGGAGGGAGACACTGTGGTGAAGGAAATATGTGGAGGACACATAAAGTTTGGAAGGGGGGAAAACGATAGCAAGGAAGCAAATTTACCATTTCGGAAAGAGACAGTGGCAGCCAAGCAACAAAATCTACAGGTTTTTATCTATGTTGATTGCATTGTATATGACATTAAACCCAAATTAACTAGTTTTTCTATCATTTAAACAAGCTATGTTGGATGGTTCTATTTTTTAGCAACTTCAGAAAATATTTGTTATTTTTCTTGACTGCATCTACTCCTTGTTCTTTTTATTTGTTTTTATTGAAATGTTGGCTAATTGTATTTTTGCCTTACTCCTTTATTGTTTTACCTTGACTGTGTATTCTACCTAGAGCCAGCCATTTCTTCTTATATGAAACACACTTATAAATTATGGTTTTCTCTTGTCTTTAGGCAAAGGTTATTTTTTTTTAAATTTAATAGAGATCGAGGCTTCCAATTTTATTAAACAGAAATCTCAGATTTTATATTTATTTATATATTTCTTCTTTTATCCTTAGAGTGTAAGTTTCGGTTCTCTTAACTAGAACTTTGTTTAACTAGAATTGTGTCCCTTATTTATCCATCCATTTTAATCAAACTCTTAAATGAGTTGTTAAGATATTAGCTAAATCATTATTGTCGGGCTAGAAATTGCAGTAAAATCTACCCAACATTAATAAAATTGAACTACTCACTAGATGAAATTTCAAAGGCGACTCACCAAAATATGAACATGTCTATGTTTTGTTTTGAAATGTGGAATTCTGGAATCTAATGCTAGATAGAATGAAGTATTCACTGAAAATCATCTTCTCTTACTTTTGAATTACAAAATTTCAACATGTCTTTGTTTTGTTTTGAAATATGGAATTCTGGAATCTAATGCTAGATAGAATGAAGTATTCACTAAAAATCTTCTTTTATTTTTGAATTACAAAATCTGAACATGTCTTTGTTTTGTTTCAAAATATGGAATTTTGGAATCTAATGCCAGATAGAATGAAGTATTTGCTGAAAATCATCTTCTTTTATTTTTGAATTACAAAATTTGAATGTGTCTTTGTTTTGTTTGGAAATATGGAATTTTGGAATCTAATGCCAGATAGAATCAAACAGTTCTTTTCTTTTATATTGGATTGAATCTCTTTTATTTTCAGTTATTTACTCTCTTTTTTTCTTATTTTCTTGTACGAATCTCTTACAAGAAGGAAGTTTGATGGAAAATAATTTTATAAATTAATAATTTACCGCTTGTATTCATGGACTGTTATACTTTTTATTTTATTTTTCAGAGTGAATTATTGGAAAAGGAAATTAGATTTGGCAACTAGAGGATGAAATTTTCTTTAGGATTTGGTGTGTAATGTGGAATGGATGAAGAAGGGTAAATTTTATTTACCTGTCAGTATATCTAATTTTTTCAAAAGGTTGGTTTGGCCAAAGCTTATTTCACATATGTATCATTTAAATGTTTGGTTAGCTATTGTTATTTCTCTCTACCACCCTGTGAATAGTATTTCTGCTTAGTCTAAAGAATGATAGGTAGATAGATTCACAGTTGCACCATATTCTTCTAATTCATCAGTGTTAGGAAGCTATTCTCCTCGAGCAGGGTCAGTGCACTTTCCATTTCAGGGTAAGCCACAGGGAAGCTAACCACTCCATGGTTGGGTGGAAAAAGTGCCTGGGCCACACTCCGTGTTGGCAAGTTGACTACACTAATGTATATGAATATGATTTAGTGTTGTCATTATGGAAAAAAATTCATATGAAGTTTTGGAGTTGGCGCATTGCTTAAAAGATCAAAATTTGGTTAAGTATGAAGATTGGATAGTTAGCAGAGCACTAGGTGAACAGAGCATCAGCGCACGTGCGTATGATTGAGTTATGGCATGCACCCTTGAAGATAATCTTTTGAGTATGTAATCATGATAAGACTAAGAGTGCATGATCATATGAGTTAGTAGGAAGAAGTTGCAACTAGATGAAGTGACACAAACAGTGAGCGGCAGAACAGAACAGAGCATGGAGCTGGTTGTTGGTATTTTGGTTAGTGATAATAATATAGTTTTGTAAAGGATATGCACCTATTGTATTTGTGTTATAGACATGTAAATCTCATTGTATGTAAACATGCTTGAGCTAATTCATTTGGAAGCATTGTATGTAATAGGTTGAAGGCCGACCTAGTGAATAGTTTTGTTTGTGCATATAAATAGACATGCGCCTTTGTATTTAGGTATGGCATGAGATATAGAGTTGATATTAGCAGAGTAGAAGTATGTGAAGAGCAGTTAGAATGTTTTAGAGCTTTACAAGAGGCTAAAGCATCAGTGCACAAAAGGAACTGATCAAACAAGCAATGTCAAAGTAGCAATTTTCCATTGGCAGATATAGTGTGTATCTGATATCTAGGAGGTTGCAGCCTTCTTGTTGAGCAGTGAGCTCTAGTAGTGAGCCACCACCCCTAACATGGTTATTGTAAAAGACTCCTACTAGGTCCTAACCCTTGACCAAGTCACTATAGTTATTGCTTTGTAATGATCAACTCCTAACAAGGTTGTAAGATCTTCTAACAAGGATCATAATACACTAGTGTGGTTCTTTGTGGGTGTCAATTCCCACCGGATTTTTTACCTATTTGGGTTTCCCTATAATCATATTTGGTGTTATGTGCTATGGTTTTTTATCATACTTGCATTAATATTTATTTCAATACTTAAGAAATTAAGTTAAGTTTCAAGATATCAGAAAAAGTAATAATATATAGAACACTAATTCACCCCCCCTCTCAATGTTCCCATTCCTAAAAAATGGTATCAGAGCTTTGGTCCTCTGAAGACAAGTTTAACCACTTAAGGAGATCATGGGTTTGGAAGAAGTGAAACATCTGAGGAAGAATCTTGAAGCATCTCTTGAAGACCTTGACAGATCTGAAAAGGAAATTGAAGAACTAAAACTAAAAGTTAGTGGTTCTCAAGTATTCATCAAGAAACTGAGAAAAGATTTGAAGGATTGTTTAAACAGTGATTTAGGGAAAATGGTCAAAAATTTGAATGAGGAAAACACATCTCTGAAGGATCAGATTGAAGAGTTGGATGAAAAGCTATTTAACAATCAAGAAGCCTATGAAGAACAGGTCAAAGAAAACAAGCAGTTGGATGAAGAACTAAGGTAAGAAAACATGAAAATCGTGGAGCTAGAAAACATCAAGATGAAAGTAGAATCAGAATTGATTGAAGCAAAGAATCATATTGACAAGTTGCACACAATCAAGGATCTAATAGAGTCATAGTTGTATGCACAAAAGATTAAAGGAGATACCAGTGACCTATTGGATTCAATGAAGCCCAAGTTCAGATTGATGCTATGCAAGATAGAATGAAATCTCTTGAAGAACCTACAGAAGCCAAGAAGACTGAAGATCATACTAAAGCTAAAGTAGAACCATCTAAAGATGAGTGCAAGCCTATAAAAAAAACTTGTTATGCCTATAACAAGCATGGACATATAGAAAGAGATTGTAAAGAGGTAAGACCTTTCAATGGTTATTGTTATTCATGCAATAAGTTTGGTCATAGAGCTATGAATTGTAGATCAAATCAGAGAAGTCATCCACAGAAGAATGTTAGAAGTCCTCAGAACATTACATGTCAAATATGTAATTATAATGGTCATACAGCTAGACAGTGCAAAATGGTAACTCACATCAATGCGCAGAGGAATATAAGGCCTCCAGTTCTTTGTCACTCTTGTAACAAGGCTGGACATATCTCAAAGTTTTGTAGATCAAAAGTGCAAAGACAAGAAATCCCTAATAAGTCACAAAAGTCTATTCTGGATGAAGCAGGAGAAGTCAAGTTTGTGCAAGCTATAGAAGATGCAAGCATGATTTGGAAAGAAGAAAAGAAAGATAATTTTGGTGAAATAGTTGAGGATGCATCTACAATGGACGCACCTCCTATTTATGGTTAAATGACCTTCATGGTCATAGGGGGAGCTAGATTATCTCTAGACCCCTGCGTAGTTGGTATACTCACCCTTAGAGTATGTGCCTTTGGTTATAACTATTTGGAGACTAGTTGATGCAGTATGCAAGAGTGCACCTCCTAATTGATAGTAGAGATAAAGATTGAAATTCTCTATTGCATTTTGTGTTTACGTGGCAATCATTAATGGGAGAAAGTTATTTTTATAGTCACCAAATTTCCTTTATCCACACATTTACATTCAAGTTTGAGCCTTTGGAGATAACAGGAGTTCACGTAGTTGAGTTGTGAAGAATTGCAGTTGGATTATCAGTGAAAGGAAGTAAAGTTTGTTGTGGAACCCTAGTCCAGTCGCGATGATTCAGAATTCATTTGGAAACTGATTTGAAGTGATAAAACAAGTAATTTATGGCTACTCCAGTTGTTTTCAATGTTTCTCAAAGGAAGAGATATATCTTTAAGAAGCATCCCTTCAAGTCAGTCCTAGATGACCTAGAAGGAGCATTCTCTAGGACCCCAATGGGTGTTATGCATGTAGAGGACATATGTGCATATATCTATTGCAAAAAGGAACCTATTGGAGTAGATAGGATTAGGTCTCACATAGAAACCATGATGAATCTAGACAAAACATTCATTGATGAGTTCACACACCTAGAAGACAACCCTATTATTGAGTATGCCACAACTTATGAGTTCTATGAATTTGAATGGATAAAGATTTTATTAAGCAGAATTCATGATGACCTATTCTAGATAGGTGAAGTCCCTGTTAGAATTACTTCTGATCTCATTCATGAGATGACTGGATTACCTAAGACTAGTGCCATTCTTCCTAGTGGCAAGGATGTAAGAAAACTAGTAGAATAGGCCTGCAAATCTTGGAGTGATAAGTGCAGCATGACCATTGAGATGATTGAGGAGAAAGACATCAAGATCATGTCTATGATACTTGGATATAAGTTCCAACATGCAAACAGGGTAAATAATGTGTCTGCAACCACTATTTTAGCAGCCATAAGGATTTTGAAGGAAAATGGAGAGTTCAACTTGTGTGAGATCTTGCGTGCATAGTTGATGGACAATATCAGGGCAATCAAGCATGACAAAAGAAAGATATTCAGGTTTGGAACACTAATAATCTAGATGTACTTCCATATAGCTGGAAAAGTATCAGATCTCTATCTAGATAGGAGCCTACCTACAGTGCCCCAAATTTCATTCAATGCATCATCTGAGAGTACCTTAAGAGACTTCATGGAATTAGAAATCAAAATATTTAGAATAAAGATGTAGAGGAGGTATAGGATACCAGAGAGTATTATGGAGAAGTATAAGGATAGTATTTTCTTCATGGTAGAGATAGACATCACATGCATGGAAGTAGTGGAACCCAAAACTAATTGGATTCATCCACTTGGTTATGAAGTGGAGGAACATATCCTAGAAGCATATGTATAAGTCCTCCTATCAGCGCCTAAGGATCCTAATGAGCCAAGATGGGGAATCTATGAGGAAAAGACAAGACAAGTAGATGTAGTCTTGAACAGTTCTGTGACCAAGAGGAAAGCTTCTAAAATCACCTCTTAAATACTAAAGATTCATGGTGTCACTCAAGCTAACCTGGATAAAGCTAGAGAAGCCAAAATAGCTATGCAAATTGAGAGCACACCCATTGCTGAAATAAAAATAGAGAAGTCTGATGTCCCTAAGGAGAAGAATAGTAAAATTGATGATAGCACTCCTACACCCATTCCTATTGTTGATCTAGATTCCACTAAAGCATCTAATGCAGAGCCCTCCACTATCACCTTCAGTAGGCTAACTCAACTCGGGGATTCAACAAGTAACTTGGAATCAACTCAAGGAATCAGTCCTACTCAAAGATAAAATGGAGTTCTCTAACTTTTTAGGTCACTTCCACAACCATACTCATGAGTTCACTATCACTTTTCTTTGTTCCAATCTTCCCAAGTATCAATACCCTCCTAGGCCACCTAGTGCACCTAGTGCCTCAAACACACCAAAAACCAAACCAGACTTCGTACCTTGATCCCAATGCTATGGTTCATCTTAAAATGTTAAATTTACCATGTAATAACTCCCCATTCACTCCTATCTACTCATCTTTCACCATTCTTCTACTATAGCCTTTCTAGGCCTGCCTAGTAGTCCTTCACAACCTGAAATCAGAAAATTTCTCCCAAATTCCCTAAACAACCTATAAATGTTTTTACACTTTTGAGTACCCTTTTTAGATTTAATAAATTTATATCAATCTTAGACTTTAACTCTTTGACTGGTGAAGACTTCCTTTTCTAAGTGCTCTTCTCCTAGGCCTAATTAGCCCTTGCTTAAAGAAGCAACTCCTATTTCTACTTACTCCTAGAACTCCACTACATGAAATAGTCTTTTAAAAGTTTCCAAAATTCCATATTCTTAAGTTTATAAGACACCAACACTTACCCATTCACCTAGCCACTAAACCCTTTTCTCTAGGACCTTACAATGAGAGTTTGTTCAGAACTACCATTCCAACTCTCTCCAGATTGCTCCAATGGTCCTGATACACCACATTGGGTTTGAACAGCCATGTTCCATCACAAAATACTCCCAACTTTAAGAGCATTTACTCCCATAATGACGGGTGCAAGTTTTGGCACTCATACATACAGCAAACTTCACAATCAATGATCTCTCATTGCCTCTTCTCCATTTCCCTGCATAAAAACCACATAAACTATATATAATACATCAATGGAATCTCCCACCAAACCATAGTTGACACAGCATGGGAGTGCCTTACATTTTATGGGGTTCCAACCTTTTAACTACAGACTATGTTTTCAATGCCAGTCACTATCTACACAATACTAGTTACTCCCTTGGTATTACAAACAACCAAAATAACAAAGTGCTTGTTGGTTGTTCCCTTTGATCTTCAAAACTTGTAGATTTATACTTTGATGGATAACTATAGTGAAACTTTGACTCTATTACCACTCCAAAGTCTACAAGGAAGAGGGCTAATTAACAAGGATCAAGGAGATCCTTCTACACTTTGAGCCTCAATGCTCAGGCGGGTGTACCCTTGACTCACTTCTTCAAAGGAGTCTCTAAACAATATACAACTATACCATTTACTATTTGATTGAAATGTTTATCATTTAATTGTGTGTGTGTGATTGCTGATGATGGACTACTTCCAGAGAATGGATCAGTGCCTTATCCCAGGGCAGAGAGTCACTTAACAACCTATATCACCCCAAAACCTTAACTCAAACACATATAGATTTAGAGTAAGTGCTTTGCCTATTACTCCCCTCACTCACATATCAGGACATCAAATCCTTATCTTGCCATGAACTCATTGGACTCACCTTAAAGACTTTAATCCTAACTTTGTTAGGAACTCAAAGATAACCCCAAAATACTCTTTGTTTACCATATGCTAACCCACTTTGTGCAATCAACATATATGAGCTCAAGAGAAAAACAAAAAGACATACACCAATATGAGATTGGAATCCAAAATATTCTCACTAAGACTCGCAAAATCAATACATTATCAAATGACAAAATGCACAAAGGAACAAACCCTAAATCCCAGCTCTCCTTGTTCAAATTTTCACTATCAACAATCTGGGACCAAAACCAAAAGAATTGGAACCCCTGCAAACTCAAAAAGTCTACAACTTATACCCCCTAGTCATCTTGGAAATTTGCAACAAGCTACGGATGACTAGGGTTAGGGTTTCAGCCACCCAACCTGCTAGAAACAATCATGCATTTAATTCAGGGGTGGGAAACACATCCAATATAGGAGAGAAGAAAAACTCAAACAGATCTGCAATTACGAGCACATTGAGATCGGGACAGAAAACTAGGAATTTCCATGAAGACCAATACAAACCTTGAGCCAAGATTGTATCATTCCTTTATGATACAAATCCCTGCAATCAGCTGTCAAACACTTTGGACCACATCCCAGCAACAAGCGCCACCAAACCAGTCAAATCTGGCTGTGAAAGCAATAAAAACCAGTCCTTCTTGTCGCTACAGATCCTCAGAGAATTTGAATTTAAATCCCAACGGTCACTTCTTCGGCGCTAGCAGTGAATCGACGGTCCAAATTTTAAACCTTTATCAACTTTATATCCCCGCCGTCTGATAATCTCCCTTCGCGGGCTTTACGTTTTGAACCCATCAGACATCTCAGGTTAACTCCACAACGATGACGGATAACAATTTGTCGCATGATCGCATAGCATGAAGATGGGCTATGCGATCATGCGACAACCCGCTGACACTACAACTGCTACCTGCCCCTAAGTATCGGACCCATCATGTGTATCCACCTCAGCACCTGTCGGCCAATGAAAATCATGCACATAGCACCTCCTGGCAAATGGACCCACCGCCCACAAAAGCCTTGCCCCCTTTGGGAAGATCAGACAATGGTCACATGATCACAAAGGGGAGGACTGTTCCTCACGATCATGCGGCCACCGTAGATCTCCCCTACAATGTCATTCCGCCTAAGAATACCGAGCCCACCTTATCTGGCGAACTGGCGATCGAAGAACTTTCACCAGTTCGTGAAATGCTTTCCACCATCGCTAAAAGACTTAGCGATCACGTGACCATTGTTCGTTGAATCGCCGGATGAATTACGGCATCGTCAAACATTATGCGAACCATCGACAAGAAGGAAATTTTTCAAGCCGCTAAAAATTTATCGGGACCGCCAAACCGCTTGGACCCACACACAGGCCTACCTTTACTGCCACATGTCACACCACCATTTGTTGTAGCCACCAAGTCATACTAACACAGGACCCATTGACGCATCCAGAAACTAGCTCCCACCGCACATATCCGCCAACGGGCCCCAAGCGCCAGATGTCAACCAGTCGCATGGTCGCATGTCAAAAATTTCTGACATGCGATCATGTGACAACCAATCATTTTGAGACCCTTTGAAATACCGGGCCCACCTCCCATCGCACATGCGCACATAGGAAATGCTAGTCAAACAGAAAACTATGAGGTCAAAAACACACACAAGATTTTCGACACAACGAAAGACCGAAAATACACAAGGTTTCTGACGCCAAAAGATAAGCACACAAAAGCAGGAAGCACAAGGTCGAAAACAATGAAGGGTTTCACATAGACCGAAAACATAGTGGATTTTCAGAAACACTGTGGGTTTTCGACACTTAGACAAATTTTTGAAATTATTTTCTGCAGACCTTAAAACTTGAACAACTTTTTGGATTTTTTGATTCAGCACATGTGATTTGGGCTAGAGCAAGGTGAATCATGAACTACCAGGGGCTAAGGGCACCCCAAGAAAATTTGCAAGAAAATAGGCCATTTCCATAAGATTTTGCTATGACTGGAAAATGGACTAACAGTGCTTACATAAACAAGTAACATTAATGTTTGTAAATGTTCCTATGTTACCACCAAACAAGATCACATTCTATTCATGCAAAGCAATTTGTTGTTATTTGGGACTGTAGCCACAAGACAGAGACTTGTAAAATTGTAGAGAATTAATTCTTTTTTATTGAAACATTACATATTCAAATCCTTACATCTCCAATCAACTCCCCCTATTCTCTTCTCAAGAATCAATCCTAAAACAACTTATATTCTCCCAAGAAACCAATACCAAACTTCAACTAACTCCTCTAACTATCCCTTTACCAGTCTAAACTGACCATCACTAACTAAGACAACTGATTTGTTGTCAAGTTGACAACACAAGTTGTCAACTCAACAACTCAACATCCAAGACCCATTATAGACTTCTAAAAGGTTTTAATGACAACCTTTAAAACCAACTAACCCTTACTACTAACCCCATCTAAGCCCTTGTATGGCTTATATTGCCAATATAGGCATTTTACAACTTATTGCACTCTTAGTGCTTTTAACATCATTTAAATACTTTAATAGCCTTATTACATCATTTAAAACCATTATTGGTCATTTCCCAATCCCTAACCTAGGATCAAACCTTAATCCCTTCCTAGTGACCCCTAGGTATCTTTTAGACTTAACAATGCCATTAAGGCTTACAATTAGTATCTTGATTACAATAAGATCAATTTATGATCAAGACAGTATTATATGACCATGAACATTCTCATTCCAAGTTTTAATGACCTTAGAAGGCCATTTGTCTTCCACTCCTCCCAAGGATCCAATTGTGATCTTGGTGCACGTCATGACTCCTGCCTGTGACCTTGGTGCTCCTGCACCAGCATCTCCTAAGCCAACTAAGATGCCTAAGAGGAAGAAGTAGACTGTTACAAGCCATCCATCAACAAGAGCCATAAGAAGCCAAGGAAGAAATATTCAACCACCTCCTGAGGTAGGATTCCTAACAAATATGCAAGTATTGAGGTCAAGAATAGTAGATGAAGGAAGAATTGATCAGATAGCCAAGTTTTATGATAGATATCATGAGATTGACAAATTTTAGATTCATGATATGTTGATCAAGCATATGATAAAATTTAAGAAGACTATACTAGAACTAAAGATAGTCATTCCAAACAAATTTTGGGACAACTTAGACACATTGAAAAGACAAGCTATTGAAGAAGACTCTAGAATAAGAGAAAAAATACTAGATGATAACTTACTAGTGTGCTCGGTTGAAGAAAAGACTTTTTTAATGGACTTAGTAAAGTCGCACCTCAAAACCAAGATGAGAACTTTGCACATCATGAATAAGGATTATGAGTTGATAGCTAAGGAGACTGAAAAATCCTTTGAGAAGGTATTTTGGGAACAATTCATGCATCCATCATTGGCGCCTGCAACCCAAGTTCCCATTGAGCAAGTAAAAGTAGTTGAAACTCCAAATGCACCTATGATAGGTCTACAAGATTTTGCGCCTATTCCTGAAGCCAAGGAAGACACAGTTATGATAGATAATGTTGAGATATCTATGGAAGCCACAGACAAGGACTTGGATAAGTTTGAAGAATTATTTCTGAGCACTAAGGAAGCAGAAATTCTATGTGGTGATAATTCACCTAAGCATCAAGAAGAAGTGCAGATTGAAGATATAACTAGACAAGAAGAAGATGAGGAGAAAGAAAAAGAAGGAAAAAGGAAAATGAACCAACAGATGAGCCCTTTATTGAAATTCCCATAAAGGTAATGACAAAAGTGATGGACAACACACCTCTCACTCCTATGCCATCAGTATCATTATTGTCAAGTTTGACTCCTGACACAACAAGTTCAAACTCATGGGGAGAAGAAGACCTGATTAAGATCGGTGTGCTTGCAATGGAAAAGGCAAAGGAAAAGCAAGTGATGAGAAATACATTGTTTGTTGAGTTGGTCAACATTCTCAATAGTCTATTCCTAGAGGAAAAGAAAGTCAAAAAAGTTCATTTAGTTGATGATGTCAGTACCATCCTGACAAGTTTCAAGGCAAACTTCTCTTGCCTAGAAGAATCAGTAACCAAGGTTGCTGAAGAAAAGTATCTCAAGAAGAGGTTAAGTGAATTAATAGGAAATTTCACACTTGACCTTAGACCTTTAAAAGTTGGTCAAGCCTTGTTGAAGGAGATAGCAACTAAAAAGGAAGAAAAATCATAGCTGACTGTATGGACAAGGACAAATTAACTGCAGACCTCTCAAAGAAAATTTAATAAATTGAATCAATGATGGAGGTAGTAAGGAAATCAGTAGAAGATCCCTCCAAAGATGTAAACATGTGCAACAATGTCTATCAAGATCAGCTAGACAAAAGTGAGAAAGTAGAAAAAGAAATGGCCAAAATAAGGTCAAGGAAAACTCGGTTAAGAAATGCACTTGCACTTTCTTTGGATGTGTTGAATCAGAATATCAAAGAGATTGATGCCACAATGGTGACATATGATCAAGGTCTAAGCTTAAATTTGGAAAAGATGGAGAATTTGACCTATGCTTTGTGTGCCCATCTTCAGACTGTAATGCACTAACAGCATTTTGGTAGCTGGAGATCCAAAACTTGAAGATTGCATATCTGGATATACTCACTTTGTAAGTACTTGTAGATACATTTTTGTGCACCTTTGTCATTAATGTCAAAGGGGGAGTATAGTGTATAGTATAAGGGAGAATATGGAGCTATGTATATGATGTAAAGGGGAGTAGAGTATATAGTAGAAGGGAGATATAAGATA
Source organism: Chamaecyparis obtusa (assembly GCA_027943335.1). Classification (NCBI taxonomy): domain Eukaryota; kingdom Viridiplantae; phylum Streptophyta; class Pinopsida; order Cupressales; family Cupressaceae; genus Chamaecyparis; species Chamaecyparis obtusa. The sequence continues at coordinate 1,136,967 of BSBK01000006.1, read as the reverse complement.
AGGATATATGTTAGAAAGATTTTGAAGATTTTGTGCATAGATTCAGTTTAGTAACTTCGCCATATTCCTTTGTTGCCATTAATGACAAAGGGGGAGATTGTTGGCAAGTTGACTACACTAATGTATATGAATATGATTTAGTGTTTTCATTATGGAAATAAAGTCATATGAAGTTTTGGAGTCAACACATTGCTTAGAAGATCAGAATTTGGTTAAGAATGAAGACTGGACAGTTAGCAGAGCACCAGGTGAACAGAGCATCAGTGCATGTGTGTATGACCGAGTTATGGCATGCGCCCTTGAAGATAAGATTCTAAGTATGTAATCATGTTAATTCTAAGAGCGCATGATCATGTGAGTAAGTATGAAGAAGTTACAGCCAGATGAAGTGACATAGATAGTGAGCGGCAGAACATAACAGAGCATGGAGATGACTGTTGGTATTTTGGTTAGTGATAATAATATAGTTTTGTAAAGGCTATGTTTCTATTGTATTTTTGTTATAGACATGTAAATCTCATTGTATGTAAACACGCTTGAGCCAATTCATTTGGAAGCGTTGTATGTAATAGGTTGAAGGCCGACCTAGCGAATAGTTTTATTTGTGCATATAAATAAGACGTGTGCCTTTGTATTTAGGTATGGCATGAGATATAGATTTGATAGTAGCAGAGAAAAAGTATGCGAAGAGCAGTTAGAATGTTGTAGAGATTTACAAGAGGCTAAAGCATTAGCACACAAAAGTAACTAATCAAACAAGCAGTGTCAAAGTAGCAATTCACCATTGGTAGATATAGTGTGTATCTAATATCTAGGAGGTTGCAGCCTTCTCATTGAGTAGTGAGCTCTAGCAGTGAGCCACCACCCCTAACAAGGTTATTGTAAAAGACTCTTAACAAGGTCCGACCCTTGACCAGGTCACTGTACTTATTGCTTTGTAATGATCAACTCCTAATAGGGTTGTAAGATCTTCTAACAGGGATCATAATAGACTAGTGTAGTTCTTAGTGGGTGTCAATTCCCACTAGGGTTTTTACCTATTTGGGTTTCCCCGTAATCATATTTGGTGTTATGTGTTATGGTTGTTTATCTTACTTGTGTTGATATTCATTTCAGTACTTAAGCAATTAAGTTAAGTCTCAAGATATCAGAAAAAGTAATAATATATAGAACACAAATTCAACCCCCCCCCCCCCCCCCCCCACTCTCAGTGTTCCCATTCCTAACACTCATGTCTCAAGATTTGCAGGTGGATGTGTTGTCTAGAGGCTTAGGAGACAGGGAATGTTGACAGTGTGGTGCCTTGTTACCATAATTTTGATGGTTTGGGAAATGATATTTTCCATTGATTAATGTAAATTATTGATTATATGGTTGGATTTCAATAGAAGGTCAAAATTTTGTAATTGTAATGTGTTTATTTTGTTTATATGATTGTACCTTTCGACGATTTGGTAGAAAGTTGTAAATTGTAAGATCTTTTTTATTATTATTGTTTTTTGACATTTTTGGTCGAATTATGTATCATTGATGATATACATGGAATATTAAAATCGACTTTGATTATTTTTAGGCTTGTTTCATGTTTAGCTCTTTTTGGGAATTTTGGTCTTTACAATATCAAATTACAAACAATGCAACTTAAAATATTTAAAAAAAATTGTTAAGTCTTCTGAGCAATAACATCGACAATTCATTAGATACAATATTCTTACATGACAATGCACAATAACTTGTCAGATTTACTTATGTCTTGAATTAATGTAGAATTTGATTAAATAGTCTAATAGTACAAGTACTACTATCTTATCACATAATGAATGTGAAAATCTAGTCTTTACTCCTAAACTTTGAATTATATTCCATGTTCATAGGAATAATAACCTAAGAGAGTCATAAAATGATGTCATAGATTAGTTGAAGATTTATAGAAATTAATGGTCATATATAAATATGAAATTATCTTTTCTAATAAATAGAATATAAGCAATGATAGATTTGTTTTCATAATAAAAGAAAAAAATTAATCGATGTTACAAAAGACAAATATTATTAACTGCTTTAAAGTATAAATACTAAATGATAATATTATGATAAAAAAATCAATATGGGAAGAATCACAAACTTTATCCTATTGAGAAAAGGTTTGTTCATATATTTATAAAAATAAGTTAGAACTTAAACTAAGGATAATGGATGTTAATATAGAGCATAATGATTAGACACAAAATCGATAGGAAGGTCACAACTTATATGCTTTAAGACTAACTGATCATACATATTTGACCAACATAAAGATCTCATCAATAAATGACTATGTTTTCATGGAAATCAAGAGGAGTTACTACAAGGAACTAGACTAAAAAATAGGAGATGATGATACATTCATTAAGATTTAAAACAATTAAATTCTATAATAACTAATAATATTTAAGCTTAAATGTAGGCCACGTTTTGAGTCTTAACCAAGAGCACTTATACGTAACCCATGGTGTTAATCTAACCAAGAGCACAACAACTCATTAAATTTTCTTTAAGTAATAATGTGTGTGGATTATACAATACATATAATACAAGAATACTATAAGTTTCTTCATTAATAGTTAATCGGTTACTGTAAGAGAATAACCAACAATACAACATTAAGATCTTTAATTACGAATAAGTCTATATATATTATAAATGAAACAAAAGGAGAAATAATCTTAAGTGATAGGCAAACATGACCAAGAGGATAAAATAGTAAAACAATGACAATAATCAAGATATCATGAACATGAAGATATAGACATTGATAACACTAATGAATCCTAACCACTTGTACCTTACTAGATCTCCCTTCTTTAGAATAAAAATTTTATGCATATTTTACAATTTTGTTTTAGAAAGAACTATAATGATCATTAAGTTTTACTCTATGTATAAGAAATCTGATAATAATTCACTAGACAACAAAACCTAAACCTTAGATTTTGAAATCAAATTCTGCACAAAATAAGTTTCTAATAAGCAATAACATCGGCATAAATATCATCCATATAAATATGTTTCATATGCATAGTTGTTTTACCCCAACTTAATATTACAAGAACCTCATACTTTTTAATGTGAATCCCTTCTTAAGCTAAAGAATATGCTGATTATAGAAAACGACATTGTTCTTAACAAGTTTCAAATTTTGATTGGAAAACAATTCTTCAATCATTGACCACAACTTACCTGTACAACCAGCTAAATTACAAGAGTCACACACTTTCAAGTTTAGGCAATGCAATATATCTAGAATGGTATACGACCACCTATATTGATGAAGACATCATATGCAAGAGACTTTCAGTCCCTACTTGATTAGGAAAATGTCACCTACAAACGTGATAAGAGTTATTCCAACTAGCAGGAAATGCAACTAATCTGAGTTGGTGACACCTTAAGTCAAAGCATAATAAAAATAAGCCCAAGGAGATTCATGTTCTCAGTCTCCTATTCAGCATTCTTCAACGTAATGTCCGCAGACCACGGCAGCCAACCTGGCGGATTATTCGCGTCGCCCAGCTAATAGTGCATATGTATACTGGGGGAGGCCATAAGACACAACATTTATTTATGTATTATACATAATGAAATCCCAAACAATTAGTATATCGACTCCAACAGAATAACTACTCACATCAAATATTCAACAAGTGCCCCTATGACACCAACCACATGTAAACATGGATTTTCCTGAATATTTAACATTATCATCACCACTATCACCACTAGGGCAATAAAAGCCACAACTATTATTATGACACATTTTTACATCATCTTCTTTATTTAGAAAGACATATGTTTTGCCTTTGTAATCAAAATATTGAATCTATTTGAGTGCGTGCTAGTCACTGAACTCTAACAATGATGGAATTTGACAACCTTTTGTGAATCCTAATCTAACCTAACCATAAGCAAAGATCCACAAAACTATTCAATCATCATCTCAATAGAACACTTCTATAAAAAACATAAACATGGGAAAGTAAACACAAAATACAACAAAATGTCTTTATGAAATGCTTGATTCCATTATCATCCTATCTTCAAGATCTTGTGTTGAGAATGTGGGTGCTTTCAGTTGTATTAGCACATATACAAGACGCTATGAGAGTATGGAGATGGTTGCAAAGCTATGAAAATAAAGATGATAATGGTGATAAGGTATCTAAGGGCTCTCAAAGATCACTGGTATGCAAGGGCATAAGTATAAGGAAAGCTCAAGTATGCAAATAGTCTAGGAAGATATTCAAATGAGGAGAAAATCATGTTTTATAGAAGTCTAATGAAAATCAAGGGTTAGGATTGAGAGGTGCTAAGAGAGTGAATAGGATTGAAGAGTAGGTAAGGATAATGTGAGAGATAATGAGAATTAATGAGATTAAGAGACAATAAGAAATGAGTGGTTGAGATAGAGTGGTAGATAGAGGATGTTGACTTTTATGAATAAAACTCAAATGAAGAGACAAGTGTCATTCGTCACAAGCTTACAATTTTTGGAGTGATCCGTGTGATTGAAGGTGATTATTGGAGATGAAAAGAAGTTGAGTTAAGAATTTGTGAAATAAATAAAGGTATTTATTTCATATATAGGAGAAAAAGAAAATGGTAAATAGATAATTAAATAAATAAATAATTTATTTAACTTTAGAATAGAAAAGGCTAATGGATTAGATAAATATATAGGTAACTTTATTTAAATAATTAAAAAATAGAATAATGAATTAATTAAATAAATAATGAATATTTATTTAATTAATAGAGAATTTTATTGATTTCATGAGGATCTTATTTACGATACCTCATCAATTGATCAACTAGTAGATGGTTAATTCCATGCTTATCAAGCCATCAAGTGACCTCAATATGAACACTTGGGAAGTTCTGCATCTTTAAAGAAATGCTAGTTTGATATTTTCTCCAATTGCACCATTTGATTTCAGGTAGTGTTAGTAGTATATATTAATGTTGTGGTGGGACACTTCCTTTCCACTAATATACATCATCTCTTGATGCTCACGTGGCATACTTAATCCACAGCTTATAGAAATTGCCACCACCTTCCACTTTGCCACGTTCGGGAAATATTTAATAGTACATGCTTTATATTCTTTTGACGTGAATTTGCTACTGTTATTAAGGATTATTTCTATTAATATGGCTTCATGTTAATGTGTTTTGAGTCGGTTAGATTATCTGTTAAAACCATTTTAGATCAAACGGTTGAAGTATTTGGGGGCATCCTGTGCAATGTCTCTTCATATGTGTCAGGTGGTGGGTGGCTTTATGTTGTAGGTGCATGTTTCAGTTTTATTTATTTTTTATCTTGATTAATAAATGGTGTAAAATCTTTAATTCAAGTTTGTTTTAACAATAATATAAGAGGCTGAACTGGTATGTAAATAATGGGATCATTTGAAAACTTAATTTAATTTATTATCGTGCATAAAATGAGGCAATATTTCAGTTCGGAGAGGAGGGATATATTAGGCACAAGAAATGCATATCAATGTATTCTATCATATTTTTCTGATAAATATATTTATATTTTTGAAAGTTGTGATTCTGGTTTTCACCTCGGGGGCTTTTATTGAAGGTGTTTTTTTTGTGATTTTTGGTTGAGAGAGGAGTGGTAGGTTTAATGGAGAAGTACACCCATCTTTATTATTTCTATATTACATAATATTATGTTATTGATTATTTAATGATTCTTTTTATAGGCAAACTATTAAAGAATATCTTCAAAATAAATATTGTAGGTGAGCTATTATATTGATGCTACAATACTTTTAAAAAATCTATCTATTATTTTTTCTTTTAATTGAAAAGATGAAATACAAAAGTACCTTTTGAAACATCAAAATATTGAAGAGTTTCAACTAGATTCTTGCAAAAGTATCATATTATAATATAATAACAATAATTGAAGTTTTTTTACTTTCATTAAAGAATCTAATTTTTAAAAGGAGAGAAAAAGATCGTAGACACCTCAATCAAGTGAAACTATTCCATCATTAATGTTCTCTCATGTTATATTCAAGTAAATGTGTGCTATAAGCTTCAGATGGATAGGAAAGAGAGATTCTAGAAGACAAAAATAGTTACAATCATTACAAAGTAAGGAGAGTAAATTGGAGGAATACTTCTTCAATCATTTCAAATCTTCAACAAGTGGCACCTTTGTCGGCATGTGTTTAAGGTAGCTTCAAAAATGGTATCATGAATAATGATCGTCAATCACCTAACATACACTACCCTTTTTATGATAGCTACCCTCCATGTGCTCAATGATCAGGTGCCAAATGTTGCTTAGTCTTCCTCCATTGCTTCCAAATCAACTATCCTAGGCTTCCTCTTCTTGGGCTTAGTGCACTATTTCAAACCCTAGAGTTGTTTCACATGCCTGTACCACTTGGAGTCAGTTATGGTCTTGGAATCGTTAAAAAACCTTGTGCAATCATTGTTTTTGGCTCAATGACTTTCTTCCTGCCGAAAAAACTTTTAAACAATTTTGAAAATTTTGAAAAATTGACCGACAACGGATAATGGACCAATTTAAAACATAGTTGTCGATCTCCATCCTTTCCTAGCATATCATGCGGTTCACATTAATCAAACAAAAACTTTGTTTGACATAAAACTTTACTTTCCACATTACCTCCTCGGTGACCAATAAGAAAATAACATATCAGCATTACCTGGCACCAAGGACCCACCGCTTTATTAACTCATTGAACCAAAACACATGGTGCTCAGGCATGATCCCGCGATCATTAAACCTCTTGCATCCTTCCTTCAAGGCATTACGCCCACCGCACGATCATTTGAAACTTGTACTGCTTTTAATACGCTAGGTCTGGGAACATGACATCACCAAGGACACATGTTGCCAAGGTGTGTTTCCACAATTAGTAAATCTCGAGCACCTTTGCATCTAGGAAAAGCACCAACCGTCAGATCGAAATGATCTAACTGTCCTTTAATCTTCTTCTCTCCAACATTGTGACATCACACATGACACTTGTCATTAGGGCGTGATCCCATGATCACTAATCTTTGAGCACCTTCCCATTGAGTCTTTACGCCTATAGTTGATCCTCCCTTAAATCTGTTAGTCTTTTAACACTTCATAAACCTGCAGACCCACTTACAAATCGGGACACGTGTCAACAAAGTGTGATCCTATGAAGGCTAAAAATATTGCATCTCTTCTTCATGGAATAGCCCCGACCATTGGATCTTCTTACAGATGGAAATCTTTTATCTTCTGGTGAACCTTTGGCCCCACTGATATATGACATCATCCAGAACACGTCAATAGAGCGTGATCCCATGATGAATAAAACCTTCGCAACTTATGATCAAGGCTCCACATGTGTCGTTAGATCAAAACACATCCCACGGTCTATATTAAAAGGTATCTCAGGACCCACAAAAATTGTTTCCTTGTCCATTCTTCTAATTGGACAGCTGTAGCGATCCCGTGATGAATAAAGGATGGTTACTTTTCATTTTCAAGACATCACGCCCACCATAGATCTCTCTTGGATTTTAACCAGACCTTAGACTGCTTACAAATCGGGCCCGCTTAACACTAATCACTGAAATAACCTTAACCATGCAGCTTAACAGATGCCTTCAAACTATGTGGTCCCATTGACAACCGTTGACAAGTGGCATTCAGGGATAATCCCACGAAGATAAAAAGACTTGTAGCTTGAGGTTTGAGGGATTGCGCCAACCGTTGGATCATCTAGATTTGACCACTTAATAACATTTTGTTTGAGTCTTTGACTAGGGACCCACCATCTATTAGGTGTCACATAGGCGTGATCCTCCTATGAATAAAGACTTTGCAACTTTGGATTAAGGCATCACGCCCATTGTTACATTAAAAAAGAAACTAACGGGGTTTAATGCAGGGCGAAACTTAGGAAAAATTAACACAGGCCCATTAGGTAAAAGACTTGAAGAGGAATATGGCCCCACTGATGGATTAAAACATGTGGTAAAAAGGGAACTTAAGTGACATGAAAAGCTAACAAAGGAAAATAAATAGGGTAGAGTTTGAAGGTTTAAACAATGTTATTTTGAAACCCTAGAAACAATCAAAGACCTATTCCTTCACACCCTTAGCAATTTTCGAAGGACTTTTGCAGAATAAGAACATTTTCATCAAATTTTTTCTATGACAGAAAAATAGGCCAACAATGACCATTTCCTTTTCACTAATATATATATATATATATATATATATATATATATATATATATATATATATATATATATATATATTAAATCTCATGTGGCATACTTAATGCACACCTTATAGAAATTGTCAATCATGCAAGTCTTCCTTGATACTACCATTCATTTCAACCCTTCAATCTTACATTCTAGAGCTCCATCAATTGCCTGAGCAAAGTTAAGGAAGCCATTTCACATGAAAAATTGATTGCAGTCGCACACTTCCCTTCCATATTAATGGAATTTATTATGAATATTCTACAACATTCCAAAAATAATGATATGCTCCTCGATTTGCCTTTTATTTCAACCTTCATTACAATTTTTCCATGCAAGAGTGTCTGATCATCTGTAGGCACGTTCTGTTTCTTCACATGTGTTGGGTAGCCATTATTTATATATTGTTTGGAAGCAGCGTTATCTAAATCAACAATAGACATGATGAGTTGCGTTATAATTTTAGTGCCAATAATGTCTGAAGCCTAGATTGGCAACGAATATAATATTCACAATCAATATCAAGTCAAAAAAAGATATGCGGATTAAAAATAGCCTCTGCCCCATCTATTGCTCTTCCACTTGTAGTGCCAATATTTTCATAGAAAACTGACATTAACACCCCAAAATATTGGGGAAGGCATAGACCATACGATAGTGAGTGGGAGAAAAAATGTGATAGATGGTTCCACCACCTTCCACTTTTTCACGTTCGGGAAACATTAAATAGTACATGCTTTATCTGCTTTTGACATGAATTTTCTACTGTTATTAAGGATTATTTCTATTAATATGGCTTCATTTTCATGTGTTTTGAATCGGTTAGATTATCTGTTAAAACCATTTTAGATCAATCGGGTGAAGTATTTGGGGGCGTGTTTCTGTAAAACAAAAAAGGCTTGATTAATAAATGGGGTGTAAAATCTTTGATTAAAGTTTGTTTTAACAAGAGGCTGAACTATTTTCTAAATAATGAGATCCTTTCAAAATTTAATTTAGTTTATTATCATGTAAAAAATTAGGCAATATTTCAGCCTCGAGAGTAAGTCGGGTACAAAAAGTGCATATCAATGTACTCTCTCATATTTTTCTGATAAATATATTTATATTTTTATAAGTTGTGATTCTGGTTTTCACCTCAGGAGCTTTTATTGAAGGTATTTTTTTTGTGTTTTTTGGTTGAGAGAGGAGTGACATGTTTAATAGAGAACTACACCCGTCTTTATTATTTATATATTTCATAATATTATGTTATTGACTATGTAATGATTCTTTTTATAGGCAAACTATTAAAGAATATCTTAAAAATAAAGGTTGTAGGTGAGCTATTATATTGATGCTACAATACTTTTTAAAAATCTATCTATTATTTTTCCTTTTAATTAAAAAGATGAAATACAAAAGTACCTTTTGAAACATCAAAATATTGAAGAGTTCCAACTAGATTCTTGCAAAAGTATCATATTATGATATAATAACAATAATTGAAATTATTTTACTTTTATTGAAGAATCTCATTTTTCAAAAGAGAAAAAAAGATGCTGGACACCTCACTCAGTGAAAGTATTCCATCATTAAAGTTCTCTCATGTTCTATTCAAGTAAAAGTATGCTATGATATAAAAAATAGATTGGAATCTTATCCATTACATATAAAAAGATCTTTATGTGGTGATTGACTTTCAAGTAATTCCATTCAAGGGGAGTGTGCATGACACCATTTAATAACTAAGTCTTGGATGTAATATCTAATTAGCATATCATAAGACCTTGAGACGTATATACTTCAAATTTATATCAATGTTTAGCCTTATGTGGTTCTATTGAAGAGGAGTGTGCATGTCAATGAAACCATCTAATGGATAAATCCAATTGTAAGTGTATACACCTAAAAATGGTCAAAGTTAGTCAAAATCCAAAATCAATTAAAGTCAAGCCATTTAGATTAATTAAAATAAAAAATCAAATAACTATGTAATTGAATTAATCATTTAAATATATAGTTAAATTGTGATATTTCTATCAGGATTCAACCGTGTAGTTTTTTAGTCAAACTCATTAACCCATGTTTCATGAGTAGTGGTTCACATGAACCCATCTCTCATGAGAATGAATGGAACACTTAGCACTCATTGGATCTAGGTGATGCTCACAGAGGTGAAGCATCGGGACTTCCCGGGAGGTCACCCATCCCAGTACTACTCCAGCTTGAGCACGCTTAACTATTGAGTTTCCTCCATGGTTAAACCAACTCTGCTTGCAACCCTATTTGCAAAACCTTCACCAAGTGGTGTGCCTTATGAACCACTCATTAGAAAGCCCCTTAAGCTCATCAATTGATAAGTAGGAGATATTTTCCACAGCAAGTTAAATTAAATCCAACATATTGAATAAATCCTACATGGCTAATTAATTAATTATTTTGAATTAATTATTCCTCAAATTTCTCACCTACCACTACATAAAAAAATGGATCAAGTGATGGGAGAGGAGGAAAATGTGCACAAGGATCACAAATAGGCTCTTCTATCCTGACCATCCAACCTTTTTAGAATCAATCTTGTCCCTCCAAATTGGACACCTCAACAAACACAACTCAACCTTATGCCTTGATCATGGTTAACTCAACAAACATCTAACTCACCCTATTGCACCTTAGGAAATCCTATAAATAGAATGCACAATTAGAGCCAATCATATCTCATTCCATAGCATATTAATTGAGTTCATTTTAGCTTTGCATATTCATATAGTAACATCATAATGAAGGATTTCCAATAAGATTGGAGTGAATTTGAGCATGTAGCTAGGATAGTTCAATTTGCATCAATTAGCTTTCATTTACTTCACTCTTGCATATTAGATCATAGCTTCATCTATCACTTAAATTCTCATTTTAGAAGTTGTCACTTGAGGATTCTTTGCAGCTAAGAGCAATTCTTAAGTCATTTTAGTTTGAGATCCATGAAATTCTCTTAACTCTTTCATTTTGATTTTCTTAATTAGCATAGATTTATTGATTTCAATGTGAAAGCATGTTCAACTAATGTTTCATAAAGGTTTTTAATTGCATATTTTACATACACACAATAAGTACTTTAGGAAAAGGAAAGTCTTAATAGGAATAAAGTAAGACCTCTATGCATTAGTAATTCTTCTACACATTTTTAAGTCCTATCAACATATCATATATTCTTTTATTTGCAAATATTTCACTTTTTAAAGTATTGTATTATATAAGTCCTATGGGAACTATTTAATAAGAGTGATTAATTGGAGGAGACTTGAACTCCAATGGTTTTTTCAGAAGACCTTGATGGAATATGGATGAAGTGACTGAGAGGGGGGGGGTGAATCAGTCAACCATAAAACACTTCACAATTATTTCTTTCCAGATCCCTTACGATATCTTAATGAATATTATCTGTTTAACACTCGGTAAAATAGATTGCAGTAACTTTGTAGATGCAGAAAGTATTAGTAAAATTATCTTTAGATATTCATCACCACTTGTATATGATTAAGATAACAATTAAGAACACAAGAGACACAGAATTTAACATGGAAACCCAATATGGGAAAAACCATCAATGTATCTAGATACTGATTTTCACTTTTCTGAAGTGATGCCCGGTTAGAAGCCAACCCGGTAAAAGGTTACAAAACACACTGTTAGGTGTGACCTTGTTAGAGGATTTAATCACCCTGCTAGGAGTGGCCTGGTAAGAGGTCTTGAAAACAATTCAATGGAATTGTCACCTTGTTAGAGGATTTACAATATGGTTGTTAAACCAACTCGGTTAAGAGATTTAGAATTCACTGTTACAATGATAAAAAGGTAACAATGAAAATGACCTGTATAATAATGCAACTGCCTTGCTGATTACAGATCTCTGTTCTGTATAAGTGTGATCCTTCCTGATCAAATATATCTCTGCTGCTCCTCAAGGATATCTGATCATCCTTCACAATTTCGCACACACCTTTCCTGCCTTTCTTCTATATATCTTCTGCTGTGTATATATTTTATTTTCACATTTGACCTTTTATTTATATGATTTTAGATTTGTCAAATCAGCATTACTTAGTATAACAGTCGGCTGAATTAAGCAAACTTTATTTGCAAAGATCCTTCAAGGGCTGACAGTGCTCGGTGACCATAACTTTCTACAATCTTTCGGAGACCGAGGGAACTCGGTAAACACTGATAATCCTTTTTCTTTGATAACTGACTGAACTCGGTAAATGCTAACTTTTCTTCGACAACCGAGTGAACTCAGTAAACACTGATTTTCTTTGATAACCGAGTGAACTCGGTAAGCACTAATTTTACTGCCAGGCAGACCGATTGAGCTCGGTAGGTACTGAATGCTGCGGACTATGACATTGTGTGACATCAAAGACAATACATAATTTGAGTAGAAATTTTCTTTAGACAATTGTTTCCAACAATCTCCCTCTTTGGCATTGATGGCAACACAATATGTCATAGCATAAGAAATTTTGAAAGAATTAGCTCGGTTCAGATTCAAATCTCCCTCTGTCAGCAAACTTCCTTTTTTTTTAAAACTCTTCCTCTGATTATTGAAAATATCTTGAAGTAATAGCAAAGACATAGCAAACACTCCCTCTTTGACAACACATGCCAAAGACAATTCACATATTACCGGTGTAAATTAATGTACCTCAAGTACTGATTCATATGCAATGATTCATTGAATATGCTGCATCAAAATGTTGATTTTCAATCATGTTCAGGTTGATGCATCACTAAAACTATATTTAGTGAGCCTCGGATAGGGGAATGACCCCTAACTTACCTCTTAGATACACAAATGCATCCTTAGGTAATGGTTTGGTGAAAATGTCTGCAATCTGCTCTTTTGTATGAATATATTCTAATATGATTTCCTTGTCCTACACCAATTCTCTGACAAAGTGATATTTAATAGCAATGTGCTTGGTTTTGGAATGCATTACTGGATTCTTCGAAATGTTTATTGCACTGGTATTGTCACAAATTATAACAACTGGTTCTTTGATTTCAACCTTCATACCTTGTAATAACTGTTTAAACCAAACAATATTTGAACAATTTACTGCAACAACAACATATTCTGCTTCAGCTGTGGATTGAGATGTGCAATTTTGCTTTTTACTGGTCCAGGATACCAGTCTTTTTCCAAGAAAAAATGCTCCACCACTTGTACTTTTTCTGTCATCAATGTTCCTTGCCCAATCAGCATCAGTGAACACTTTTAAGTCTAGATTGCCTCCAAATTTATACCACAAACCATATTCTTCAGTTCCTCTTAAGTATCTTAAGATTCTTTTGATTGCCATCATATGATTTTCCTTAGGTTTTGCTGAGAATCTAGCTACTAGACCGACTGCTAAGGCAATATCAGGTCTTGTATGTACTACATACTGCAATTTTCCAATCATAGATCGGTATAAGGTCTGATCTAGTTCTTTTGAATCATCATTTTTGGTAAGTTTTAGTCCAGTACACATGGGTGTACCAACTGGTTTTGAATCTTCCATACCAAACTTCTTAAGTATTTCCTTAATGTATTTAGATTGAGTAATGTATATACCATTCTTGCTTTGCTGAATTTGAAGACCAACAAAGAATTTTATTAAACCAAACATAGACATCTCAAATTCTTTGTTCATTTGCTCTGAAAATTCTTTGCACTGATCATCATTCCCTGTAAATATAGTATCATCTACAAATATTTCTGCCAATACAATTTTTTCATCCGGTCCTTCTTTAATATACAGATTGTTATTATCATTGGCTCTTTTGAAATTAATCTAAATCAGATAGTTATGGAGTCTTTCATACCATGCTCTAGGAGCTTGTTTCAAGCCATACAATACTTTGTGTAACCTGCAGACCATGTCCTTTTTATCTGGATCAACAAAACCTTCAGGTTGTTCAATGTAGACTTCTTCATCAAGAATTCCATTGAGAAATGCAGATTTTATATCCATCTGATATACCTTAAATCCTTTATGTGCTCCATAAGCAAGTAGAGTTCTTACACCTTCTAATCTTGCAATAGGAGCAAAAGTTTCACCATAATCTATACCTTCTTCTTGAGAATAGCCTTTACATACCAATCTAGCTTTGTTTCTAGATACTTGACCGTCTTCATTCAGCTTATTTCTGAATACCCATTTTGTTCCAATTACATTCTTATCTTTAGGTCTAGGTACAAGAGTCCATGTTTTGTTCTTTTGTATTTGTTCTAATTCTTCATTCATTGCTTCAATCCAACTTTCATTATTCAATGCATCTTTGATATTTCTAGGTTCAAAATCAGTAAGCAGACATGTACCTTTTAGCTTGCTTCTTGTCATAGTACCATCTGATTTGTTTCCAATGATTTGATCTGGTGTATGATGCCTTCTGACATATTTGGCTAGTATAGGTTCCTTTCTTTTTGAATGATTCATGTTGTTGTCTTCTAGGATCTCTTCTTCAGGTTGCTCTGGCTCGGTAGATATTTGCTCGGTAACTTCAGGCTGAGACTCAGTTTGAACTTCTTCCTGTGACTCGGTTACTGTTCTAGGCTCGGTAGATATAGTTTCCTCATTGATAGTTGTGTCTGCCAATGTTTCAGGTTCAATGTAAATGAATCTCCTGTAGTTTTCAGGTTCCCTTTTGCTTTCTTCTTCAGTCTTTTCTGCAAACTCATCAAATTTTACATGTATACTTTCTATGACTTTGTGAGTAGACAAGTTCAGACATTTGTATGCCTTGCTTTTGTTAGAATATCCTAGGAATATTCCTTCATCACTTTTCACATCAAATTTATTTCTTCTGGATTCTTTTAAGATATAACACTTGCTACCAAATACTTTCATGTAACTTACATTGGGTTTATAGCCATACCATAATTCATAAGGAGTTTTGAATGTGTCTTTCTTCAATTGTACTCGGTTCAAGGTATGAACTACAGTGCTGATAGCTTCCTTCCAGTACTTTATAGCGATGTTTTTTTTCTATCATCAAAGTCCTTGCACAATCCATAATAGATCTATTTCTTCTTTCTGCTATTCCATTCTGCTCAGGAGTTCTAGGAGCTGATACCTGTCTTTTGATTCCTCTTTCAATGCAAAAGTTGTTAAATTCATGGGAGATGAATTCACCACCTCTGTCTGATCTTAAGCATTTCAATCTTTTCCCTGTTTCCTTTTCCACTCTTGCCAAGTACCATTTGAACTTTTCAAATGCTTCTGACTTTTCTCTTAAATACATAACAGTCATCATTCTAGAATAATCATCAACGAAAAGAATAAAGAATTTATCTCCAGTATAGCTTTCTATTCCAATAGGTCCACATAAATTAGTATGCACAATTTCCAAAATCTCTTTAGACTGATAGTTCTTACTCTTAAAACTAGTTTTACTCATTTTACCAGTCTGACAATTCTTACAAAGACCAGTATTAGGTTTCTTCAAAGTAGGAATGCCTCTTACCTTCTTGAATTTGCTTATTTTCATCATGTTATCAAAATTCACATGACATAACCTTTTGTGCCATAGCCAACTTTCTTCAATTTGAGCAATAAAACATGAATATTCACTGAGATCAAGATAAAATAAGTTACCTTTTGTTTGTTTGCCTGATCCAATGAGTTTTCCTTTTTCATCCAGTAGTCTTGCTTGACTATTCATGAATTCAACCTTGAAACCAGTGTTGATTAGCTGTGCTACACTTAGAAGATTATGTTTTAGTCCTTCAACCCAATAAGCATTATCACATATGAGTTCTTTGGTTAATGAGATTCTTCCTTTTCCTTTTATACAACAAGGTTCATTGTTTCCAAATCTTACATTGCCACTATCACAGTCTTCTAGGTATTCAAATTTTGTCTTGTCACCAGTCATGTGGTGTGAACATCCACTATCTATTATCCATATATCATCTTTTCTTATATGAGAAATAAGTGCCATCTTATCTTCATCATCATCAGATTCATCTTTTATAGCAATAAAGACAATTTCTTCTTCACTATCATCAGAATCTTTAGCTATAAAACATGTTTTCTTACCTTTATCCTTGAATGATTTGAAATTCTTTTTGCCATAGTACTTGTGACCTCTCTTCTCTTCCTTGACCTGCTTGTTTGGGCACCTAGCTGCAATATGTCCAATTTCTTCACATGAAAAATAGATTAAAGGAGTTTTACCTTTATATTTACCTTTCCCTTTAGAGTACTTCTTTGCAAGTAATGCTTCTACAATTTCAAGATCACTATCAGAACTTTCTTCTGATACATCTTCACTTTCTGACTGAACTTCTTTAATTTTCTTGTTCTTCCTTAGTGAAACCTTGGCCTCAAATGCTGACTCAATATTTTTGGAACTTGGAACATAGTTGTCATAGTTGTCTAATTCAAAGGCTGTCAATCTTCCAACTAAAGCATCCAAAGTTATATTGTGGTTTGTTTCACATCTTCTTTCTTGAATAGTTGATACTCTTATTGCATAGATAGGGAGTAATGTTCTGAGTACCTTACTTATAACAGTTTCATTAGAGATTGTTCCTCCAGAAGCTCTAATTGCACTGACACTTGCTTTGATCCTTTCAACATATTTTTCAATGTTTTCATCTTCTTTCATATTCATCTTGTCAAACTGTCCTCTTAGGCTTTCTGCTTTGGCTCTTTTCACATTTGCATCACCACCATATATTTTCTTTAGATTGATCCACATTTCATATGCAGTAGTGCATTCTTTAATTTCATCAAATTCTTCATAGCTGAGAGCTGATGCAATGTCTATCATCATGGTGTTATGATTCTTTTTCTCTGCAATGTCTTCAACAGTTAATGCGCCAGTAGGAACTGTGTATTCTTCATCAATGTATTTGCATCCTGAATCACCAATGGAAGCCAGATGAAGTCTCATGAGACCTTGCCATGCTGAAAAGTTATCTCTGTTGAGCTTAGGAATTTCTCTCTTGTAAGACATCCTGATCTTTAGCTTAGGTCCTTGAAACCCTTCCTGCAAGCACCAAAAGCTCTGATACCAATTGATGGAATATGGATGAAGTGACTGAGAGGGGGGGGGGGTGAATCAGTCAACCATAAAACACTTCACAATTATTTCTTTCCAGATCCCTTAGGATATCTTAATGAATATTATCTATTTAACACTTGGTAAAATAGATTGCAGTAACTTTGTAGATGCAGAAAGTATTAGTAAAATTATCTTTAGATATTCATCACCACTTGTATATGATTAAGATAACAATTAAGAACACAAGAGACACAGAATTTAACGTGGAAACCCAATATGGGAAAAACCACCAATGTATCTAGATACTGATTTTCACTTTTTTGAAGTGATGCCCAGTTAGAAGCCAACCCGGTAAAAGGTTACAAAACACACTATTAGGTGTGACCTTGTTAGAGGATTTAATCACCCTGCTAGGAGTGGCCTGGTAAGAGGTCTTGAAAACAATTCAATGGAATTGTCACCTTGTTAGAGGATTTACAATATGGCTGTTAAACCAACTCGATTAAGAGATTTAGAATTCACTGTTACAATGATAAAAAGGTAACAATGAAAATGACCTGTATAATAATGAAACTGCCTTGCTGATTACAGATCTCTGTTCTGTATAAGTGTGATCCTTCCTGATCGAATATATCTCTGCTGCTCCTCAAGGATATCTGATCATCCTTCACAATTTTGCACACACCTTTCCTGCCTTTCTTCTATATATCTTCTGCTGTGTATATATTTTATTTTCACATTTGACCTTTTATTTATATGATTTTAGATTTGTCAAATCGCCATTACTTAGTATAACAGTCGGCTGAATTAAGCAAACTTTATTTGCAAAGATCCTTCAAGGGCTGACAGTGCTCGGTGACCATAACTTTCTACAATCTTTCGGAGACCGAGGGAACTCGGTAAACACTGATAATCCTTTTTCTTCGATAACCAACTGAACTCGGTAAATGCTAACTTTTCTTCGACAACCGAGTGAACTCGGTAAACACTAATTTTCTTTGATAACCGAGTGAACTCGGTAAGCACTAATTTTACTGCCAGGCAGACCGACTGAGCTCGGTAGGTACTGAATGCTGCGGACTATGACATTGTGTGACATCAAAGATAATACATAATTTGAGTAGCAATTTTCTTCAGACAATTGTTTCCAACAGACCTTATAGCATATTTTTTAATGTACAGAGATTAAATACAATTGGACCAATTCGACCCTTGAATAATGGACTCAATTCTTGTATATACCTATTAATATAGCTAAAAGTTAACTTCTTAATCTAGATATGCATGCTAACTAATAATATTATAACGATATAAGAAGAATATATAAATACAATATATTATTTTAAAATCTAACAATTAAAATTTACTATCAAATATTGAAAATATGTAATAAATATATATAAGATTAATTTTTTTCGTAGTTCAATCAAATTTATTCTTATGCATTACACTTAATGATTATATTTCAATCAAAAAATAATAATCACATAACATTTTAACATTTATAGCATTTCTATTTTAGCTTCATATCCTATTCAAAAAATCTTATCCCCTAAACACAATGTGCAATATTAATTTACTAGTCTTGATATAGCATTTGCGCATGTGAGGATCACAACAATCAATAGAATGAATTGAAAACATTAGGTAAAAATGAATGAGGTATCCTCTAGTTTTTCTTTTCTTTAAATAAAGTTCATGAATTTCATGATTCAAAAACTACTTAGAAAGACAAAATAAATGTCTTTCCTAGTGAAGGAGTTGGAAAAATGAGTCGCACTAATAGCTGTATCATACATTGAGAAGAGAAGTTGTCCTGTATTTAAGTATTTTTAGTGTTATGGAACAATTATCACGGTTGCATCAGACATGTTGGAAGTCTTTTGCATCTGTTTTACAACAATGTAGATTATGATATCTTATTGACCCATGTTTTATGAGTAGTGGTTTAGAAGAACTCATCTGGATCATGAGAACAAATGGAACACTTAGCACTCATTGCAACTAGGCAATTTCACAAAGGTGAAACACCAATGGTCATCCACCATCTTAGTCTCCCTATTATCATCTTCCCAATTGTACACAAACTAAGGTAGATGATTAATGAGTACATACTTCCTCTAATAGAGTGTTCAGGTTCAACATCGATGAGTTTTTTTTTCCAATTGCAAGTAGGGATTTATTATTAATTGAATAGGGGAGATGATGTAGTAGTTGAGTATTCTAATTTGGGGCTTCTCCAATTCATGTCCAAAAATTTCAAATCACTCTTAATTTTTATAATAAATAAAGGTATTTATTTCATATATAGGAAAAAAAGAAAATGGTAAATAGATAATTAAATAAATAAATAATTTATTTAACTTTAGGATAGAAAAGGCTAATGGATTAGATAAATATATAGGTAACTTTATTTAAATAATAAAAAAATAGACTAGTGAATTAATTAAACAAATAATGAATATTTATTTAATTAATAGAGGATTTTATTGATTTCATGACGATCTTATTTACAATACCTGATCAATTGGTCAACTAGTAGATGGTTAAGTCCATGATAAAAAGGGAGCTTTCTTATCAAGATATCAAGTGACCTCAATATGAACACTTGGGAAGTTCTGCATTTTTTAAGAAATGCTAGTTTGATATTTTCTCCAATTGCACCATTTGATTTCAGGTAGTGTTAGTAGTATATATTAATGTTGTGGTGGGACACTTCCTTTCCACTAATATACATCATCTCTTGATGCTCACGTGGCATACTTAATCCACAGCTTATAGAAATTGCCACCACCTTCCACTTTGCCACGTTCGGGAAATATTTAATAGTACATGCTTTATATTCTTTTGACGTGAATTTGCTACTGTTATTAAGGATTATTTCTATTAATATGGCTTCATGTTAATGTGTTTTGAGTCGGTTAGATTATCTGTTAAAACCATCTTAGATCAAACGGGTGAGGTATTTGGGGCTTCCTGTGCAATATCTCTTCATATGTGTTAGGTGGTGGGTGGCTTTATGATGCAGGTGCATGTTTCAGTTTTATTTATTTTTGGTCTTAATTAATAAATGGGTGTAAAATCTTTAATTAAAGTTTGTTTTAACAATAATATAAAAGGCTGAACTGGTATCTAAATAATGGGATCATTTGAAAACTTAATTTAATTTATTATCGTGTATAAAATGAGGGCATATTTCAATCCGGAGAGTAGGAGGAATAAGTCAGGCACAAAAAGTGCATATCAATGTATTCTCTCATATTTTTCTGATAAATATATTTATATTTTTGAAAGTTGTGATTCTGGTTTTCACCTCGAGGGCTTTTATTGAAGGTGTTTTTTTGTGATTTTTGGTTGAGAGAAGAGTGGTAGGTTTAATGGAGAAGTACACCCATCTTTATTATTTCTATATTACATAATATTATGTTATTGATTATTTAATGATTCTTTTTATAGACAAACTATTAAAGAATATCTTAAAAATAATTGTTGTAGGTGAGCTATTATATTGATGCTACAATACTTTTAAAAAATCTATCTATTATTTTTTCTTTTAATTAAAAAGATGAAATACAAAAGTACCTTTTGAAACATCAAATATTGAAGAGTTTCAACTAGATTCTTGCAAAAGAATCATATTATGATATAATAACAATAATTGAAGTTATTTTACTTTTATTGAAGAATCTAATTTTTCAAAAGAGAAAAAAAGATCCTAGACACCTCACTCGAGTGAAAGTATTCCATCATTAAAGTTCTCTCATGTTCTATTCAAGTAAAAGTATGCTATGATATAAAAAATAGATTGGAATCCTATCCATTACATATAAAAAAATCTTTATGTGGTGACTAACTTTATAGTAATTCCATTTAAAGGGAGTGTGCATGACACCATCTAATAACTAAATCATGGATGTACAATCTAATTAGCATATCTTAAGATCTTGAGACATTATATACTTCAAAATATCAATGTTTAGCCTTATGTGATTCTATTGAAGAGGAGTGTGCATGCCAATGACACCGTCTAATGGATAAATCCAAAATGTAAGTGTCTGTACAACTAAAAATTGATCAAAGTCAATCAAAGGCCAAAATCAATTAAATTCAAAAAAGTAAAAATGTAAATAACTATGTAATTGAATTAATCATTTAATTATATAGTTAAATCCAACCTATTCAATAAATCCTACATTGCTAATTAATTAATTCTTTTGAATTAATTATTCCTCAAATTCCTCACCAACAACTACATGACAAAAATGGATCAACCAATGGGAGAAGAGGAAAATGTGCACAAGGATCAAAAATAGGATTTTCTATCTTGATCATCCATTTTTTAGAATCAATCTTGTCCCTCCAAATTGGAAACCTCAACAATAACAACTCAACCTTATGCCTTGATCATGGTTAACTCAACTCACATCTAACTCACCTCCCTTCTCCTTGGGAAATCCTATAAATAGGATGCACAATTAGAGTCAATCATATCTCATTCCATAGCATATTAATTGAGTTCATTTTAGTTTTGCATATTCATATAGTAAAATAATAATGAAGGATTTGCAACAAGTTTTGAGTGAATTTGAGCATGTAGGATAGTTTAATTTGCATCAATTAGCTTTCATTTACATGACTCTTGCATCTTAAATCATAGCTGCATTTATCATTTAAATTCTCATTCTAGAAGTTGTCACTTAAGGATTATTTACAACTGAGAGAAATTCTTAAGTCCTTGCAGTTAGAGATCCATGAAATGCTCTTAACTTTCATTTTGATTTTCTTAATTAGGATAGATCTATTGATTTCAATGTGAAAGCATGTTCAACTAATGTTTCATGACGATTTCTAATTGCATATTTTACATACATACAATAAGTACTTTAGGAAAAGGAAAGTCTTCATAGGTATAAAGTAAGACCTCTAGAAATTAGTAATTCTTCTACACATTTTTAAGTCCTATCGACATATCATATATTTTTTTATTTGCAAATATTTCACTTTTTAAAGTATTGTATTATATAAGTCCTATGTGAACTATTTTTAATAAGAGTGATTAATTTTAGGAGACTTGGACTCTAATGATTTTTTCATAAGACCTTATAGCATATTTTTTAATGTACTCCAAGATTAAATGCAATTGGACCAATTCGACCCTTGAATGTTGGACTCAATTCATATATCCATATTAATTTAGCTAAAAGTTAACTTTTCAATCAAAAATTAATAATTACATAACATTTTAACATTTATATCATTCCCATTTTAAACTCATATCATATTCAAAAAAAATTATCCCCTAAACACAATGTGCAATATTAAATACTAGTCTTTATATGACATCTGCACATGTGAGAGTTACAACAATAGATAGAATGAATTGAAAACATCAGGTAAAAATGAATGAGGTAATCCTCTGAGGGAGAATTTAGTTTTTCTTTTCTTTAAATAAAGTTGATGAATTCCATGATTCAAAAACTACTTATAAAGACAAAACAAATGTCTTTCTAAGTGAATAAGATGGAAAGATGAGTCGCACTAATATCTGTAGTATATATTGAGAAGAGAAGTTTCCCTATATTTAAGTATTTTAAGTGTTATGGAACAATTATCATGGTTGCATCAGACCCGTTAGAATTCTTTTGCATGTGTTTTACAATAATATAGATTGTGATATCTTATTGACCCATGTTTTATGAGTAGTGGTTCACAAGAACTCATCTCTCATGAGAAAAAATGGAACACTTAGAACTCATTGCAACTAGGCAATTTCACAAAGGGGAAACACCAACGTTCATCCACCATCTCAGTCTTCCTATTATTGTCTCCTTGGTTGTACACAAACAAAGGTAGATGATTAACGAGTACGTACTTCCTCTAATAGAGTGTTGAGGTTCAACATCGATGAGTTTTTTTTTCCAATTGCAAGTTGGGATTTATTATTAATTGAATAGGGGAGTTGATGTAGTTGTTGAGTATTATAATTTGGGGCTTCTCCAACTCATATGTGGAAATATCAAATCACTCTTAATTTTTATAATAGATTATTTGACAAGTATCTTATTAATAATTAAGATTCCAGAGCCACATCATCAATTATGATGTCACTTTGTCAAGGTGCCCAAAATGACCCCCAAAAAAGGTGGGACCAATACTTGTGCACTAAGTCATATTTTATTGGTGCATTGATGTGACATCACATGTTTTGTTTCTTTTTAGATCAGGCATACATTTCATTTAATCATTAGTTTTCATTATCAACAATAACAATTTTAAAGTCACATTTATTCGTGTATGAGTGTCAAACATATTAGACATTAAATCAACAAGTACTAGCAAAACTATGAGATTACACTCAACTATTGAATCATTTATGTATCTAATTTCTTCTTTTTAATAAGAAAATATATTTACATTAATTAAGAAATACACGATTACAACTTTTTATAGAATATTTGATAGGTTTTTGTAAGATTAGTTTAAAATTTGAAATTAAACCTCTCTCCTTTCCAAACTTAGATTGTATGTGTTTATACATCTTCTTAAAAGAGAATATGAAGGCATATTATGACTTAGACATTCTCCTCCTTTATGAGGTGGGAACAATGAAGTTCAATGAACTATGGAATGAGAAAAAAAAATTAATATATACATAGAATTTATAATTCTTTTGAAATTCCATAATACTTAAATTGATTTTGGTTCAAGATTTCAAATGAAAAATATATATATATATTTATAATTAATAGAAAATGTTTTTTTAAGGACAATTATTTTTTACCTTTTAATAATACTATTCTGATGGAGTTAATATTGACGGAAAGAACAACATCACCATAACTTAACCATCACACCATGCTACTATTACCAACAGTAAAAAATGCTAATAAACTAAATACTTGGGCCATAAATTTTTTATTATTTTGTTTTTGATTTTTTAATTGATATAAGTTCTTTACCATGAACAAATTTGTATAAACAAGCTAAAAAATTATCACTATGTAAATACTATTGGTTGTGTGAAGATAGTATTCATCTAATTTTATATTGAGTAGAATGTGGTAGTAAATAGGTTTGTAAACTGTTAATCCTAATGATATTTTTAAAGAAATAAAAAATGAAACAAAATAATAGATACTTTGGTTTTCTTTGTATTCTTTTTCACTTATCAATGCTTGAACCACATATTTCTTATAGTGTCCTTGAAAGCATATTTAAACAATTAATAATAGATGATTTTCTTATCTTTTGATTATTTTTTCATCTATCATGAAAATAAAATATTTATAAAAAATTATTAAATTGTAATTATATTTAGATAAGGATAACATTTTTTAATATTTAACATTTAAAAATTACAACAAAACACTTGTTTTTTTTTGTTTTTTTTTGTGTGTGTGTGTGAATTTACATAATTAAAAAACATAAGAATTGAAAAAAAAAATGACATGCCTTTCTTCTATTTTGTTAAATAAGTCATGGTTTCCTATATATTTGTATAGCAAGAACAATTCCTTTTGTTGAAAGAAAATATGTGAACGAATTAAGAAAATAGTAATTTTAAATGTAGTCGCAATGATATTCATAATGCATCAAATAATTATAATTGTAATGTATCTTGTAAAGGAGACAAACACCATGTCTGGTAATATGCTAAAGGTAGTTTGTCCATTTGACGAATCACTCAGTTGATTAATAATTTGAAGGTTAAGACCTAAAAGTTAAAGAAATTCTGTCAAATTAACTTCAATTTTATTTTTATTACTTTCTTGTAATCATTAAAGTGAATACATGTTTTTACCGTTCACCAAAATAAATACATAAATAGATAATTAAGTTATGCTTATTTTAATAGATAATTAAATTATGCTTATTTTAAAATTAGCAATCCTTTAAATCAGTCTAAAGTTTGGAATCATTATGTGAACTAAATGTCCTCTATTTATGATTGATTATGCATGTGGACTTCAATCTTCCAATTCATTTCCTATATTTTCTTATTTACGATACCTGATCAATTGGTGTAAGTGGATGGTTGAGTCCATGATAACAAAGGGAGCTTGCTTATCAAACCATCAAGTGACCTCAATACGAACACTTGGGGAGGTTTGTATCTTTAAAGAAATGTTACTTTGAAATTTTTTCCCAATTCCACCATTTGGTTCCAGGTAATGTTAGTATCGATGTTGTGGTAGGCCAGTCCCTTTCCACTCATATGCATCATCTCTTGAAGCTCACCTGGCATACTTGTACAGCTTATGGAAATTGTCAATCTTTTTACTTGATACTGCCATTCATTTCAACCCTTCAATCTTACATTCTAGAGCTTCATCAATTGCCCATGCGTCTTCTATAGTTTGTTTGTTTGGCACCATTTGTGAAGAATCTATGCAGTTGCCTGAGCAAAGTGGAGGGAGCCATTTCACGTGCAAAATTGATTGCAGTTGCACACTTCGCTTCCACATTGATGACATGTATTATGGATATTTTACAACAGTCCAGAGGAAATGATATTCTATTATTCTAACCTTCATTACAGTTGATGCATACACTTATTTTTCCATGTAAGTTTGTCTAGTGGTGATCTATATAGCTAGGCACATTCTGCTTTTTCGCATGCGCTGGGTAGCCGGTATTTATATATAGTTTAGATAAGTAGTTTAGAAAAAGTGTTATCAACAACAAGCATGATGACTGCGCTCAAGGAGTTGCTTTACAACTTTAGTCCCAATGATGTCTGAAACCTGGATTAGGCAAGGAATATAATATTCACAATCCATTTCAGGGACAGTGTCAGCACCAATCAAGTCAGAAAAGATATGGGAGTCTAAAATGGCCTCTGCCCCATCGACTACTCTCCTACTTTCAGCGCAACCATTTGATGCCAAACCAACATTAATAAATGTTTCAATCAAATTTGCAAAATGTGTGCAAAGAGAGCAATAATCAGATATTGCTATCGTCATTAATCTAATAACTCCATGACTCCTTATCCAGCACTAAAATATTCAATACAAGTAGATCTATAGAGGAAAAGGAAAAAAAAGGTCTTTTTATAGTCCGCAACACTAGTCATATGTTTTTGGGTCTATATATGGTGACAGAGATATGGGACTACCTTGTACTCCTTGCGGGAGGAACCTAATTGCACTACAAACGAGGCGTACATACTCTACCCCCTTGTAGGATTAGAACTTGTGACTTCTCTTTCAAGAGTACAAGTTCTCTTTCAAGAGTATTTGCTATAGGTACCTGTCTATTACTTAATCCTCAACACTACAATACCTGATCAAAAGACATGTGTCCAATTAATAATTGGACTAATATCAAATTATAAACAATGCAACTTAAAATACCAAAGGTCACTCTCAAGTCTTCTAAGCAATAACATTGACAATTCATTAGATACAATATTCTTACATGACGTCAAATTTACTTATTTCTTGAATTAATCTAGAATTTGATTAAATAGTCTAATAGTACAAGTACTACTATCTTATCACATAATTAATGTGAAAATCTAGTCTTTACTCTTAAACTTCAAATTATATTCCATCTTGATAGGAATAATAACCTAAGAGTGTCATAAAATGATGTCATAGATTAGCTAAAGATTTAGTGAAATTAATGGTCATATATAAATATGAAATTATCTTTTCTAATAAATGGAATATATAAGTAATAATAAAAAAAATTTCATTAAGATTTAAAATATTTAAATTCTATAATAACTAATAATATTTAAGTCTATGGTCTGAATCTAACCAAGAGCACAACAACTCATTAAATTTTCTTTAAGTAATAATGTGTGTGGATTTTATATACACACACACACACACACACACACACACACACACTACAAGTTTCTTCATTAATAGTTAATCGATTACTGCAAGAGAATAATCGACAATAATAAGTCTATATATATTAGAAATGAAACAAGAGGAGACATAACCTTAATTGATAAGCAAACATGAACAAAAGGATAAAAATAGTAAAACAATGACAACAATCAAAATATCATTGACATGTAGATATAGACATCGATAACACTAATGAATCCTAACCACTTGTCCTTACTAGATGTCCCTTCTCTAAAATAAAAATTTTATACATATTTTACCATTCTCTTTTAGAAAAATTATAATAATCATTAAGTTTACTCTACATATAAGAAATTTGATAATAATTGACTAGACAACAAAACCTATCCCTTAGATTTTGAAATCAAATTCTGCACAAAATAAGTTTCCAATAAGCAATACCATCGACATAAGTATCATCCATATAAATATGTTTCATATGCATAGCTGTTTTACCCCCAACTTAATATTACAAGACCCACATTATAGAAATATGCTGATTAATGTGAATCCCTTCTTAAGGTAAAGAATATGCTGATTATAGAAATCGACAGCTCTTAACCAGTTTCTAATTTTGATTGGAAGAAAATTCGTCAATCATCGACCACAACTTACTGCACAACCAGCTAAATTACCTGTACGGCCCTCTATATTGATGATGACATATGCAAGAGACTTTCAGTCCCTTCAAGATTAGAAAAATGTGACCTACAACAGTGATAAGAGTTATTCCAACTAATCTGAGTTGGTGACACCTAAAGTCAAAGCATAATAAAAATAAGCATTCATGTTCTCAATCTCCTATTGAGCATTCATAATACAACGTACTCAACGTAAAGTCCGCAGACCACGGCAGCCAACCTGGAGAACGTGAAAAGAACGTTTATTTATGTATTATACATAATGAAATCTCAAACAATCAGTCTATCGATTCCAACACAATACTACTTACATCAAATATTCAACAAGTGCTCCCATGACACCCATGACCACATGTAAACATGGATTTTCCAAAATGATTGATGCTAGTGCGCAACACATTCCAGTGCATATCCAAACGGTTATGAAGACATAGGGTATTCATGTTGTAGGTAAGTCTTGTGTAGAGAGTAAAACAAAGAATGATCAACACAATAGAAAATGTGATGAAGAAGGAGAGCCTCGAATTTCAAATTTTGAAATGTGATCAAATTCATATCATCTAAACTATGAGATGTAGCACATCAAGAAAAATGAAATCAACTGTTCAAGGACACTCTAATGGCTATAGATCGGTTGCTTGGGCTTGTGAATGTAGACGTTAAGGGAGTAAAGTTTTTGTTAGTATGCAAAGTCCGTGGAGTATTCAGTGATTTGTCTTGTCTTTCCTCTGTGTTCTTTGAGAGTTCAACTCTATTATTACTAATGGTGTCTTTGGGCACCCATTATGGGTGGTGTTACTATTTAATCTTCAACTCCCATTTCACCTCGTCCTCTTCATTTTTACACAAAGGTTTTGGCAAGGTATGATTCATTACCGTAAATGCCTTGTTGGGGGTGACATTATACAATCATTAAAAAATTGTCTCTCTTTTTGTTAAGGCCACTGTTATGAACCATTGTGAGCATCTGAGGTGGTAGTGCCAATTGCTTCTAGGTGTTATTCAATTTGATATGAAGCATTTGATGTTTATAACAGAGAGAAATGGTTCCAAAAATAATCGATTGGCTGTTAATTAGATGCATTTTACATTGTCAGGTATATTAAAAGACTGATTGTAGCAAGTAAGTTGTGAGCCTCACAAGGAATGGCTTTGTCTTGGCACTTATGTTTCAAGCATATTGTAGAGGGATGATTTTTTATGTCATCAATTGACATCAATACTTCTCCAAGTGCAAGGACAGAAAACATGGTACCTTTTTGTAGATGCATTATATGAAAAGAAGGAATACTGAAGAGCATTGAATGTTTGTAGAACAACATATCACTTTTCCGGGCTTACTCCCAAGCAAGATGCAAGTGAAATAGTAGAATATATTAAAATTAAAAGGAGTAAGATTACATTATTGTTAGCATTGTTGTGGTTACAATGTACAAGGAAGGAAATTTGATGAAGATTTATATGCACAAGATAATAGTGAGTTGTATTTTAACTAGATGGAATATTTTTGGTTAAAGATTGAATAGAGGAAAAAGGGGTGAAGTATTTCACACAAGTGAAAGTGGTAAAGTTTTAATTTAAAGTGAAGAAAGATTGAGGGTGAGTGCCAAAATTGAACTGGAGATTCATGTGATTTGTGTGATTATCTAAGTGAAAATTATTTTTAAGATGAAGGATCTATGATAAATTCTTTTTGGGTAAAGTAAAATGACTTCAGAAGAAGTGAAAGGGAAATGTAAAATATAATAAGAAGTGGACAGGATTAAAAAAAAAATTGTAGATAGAATATTAAACGTGAAGATCAAAATGATATTTTATATATCATAACAACTTGGAATTTGATAAATGTTCCTAGTAAATGGATTTTTGTACTAAGTGAATTTTTTTGTACTTAAGAATATTTTTGCACATAATATGCTAAAAGGGTAAATGTCTAATAAAGACACAAAATGCAGTCTAGAATTTATTTTCACCCTAGTGAGAGTATTGCACAAAATTTTAAAGTGGCAAGAACTTCATTTTCATTCATGTGAAAATATTTAAAAGGGGAGAATATCTGATTATGCATAGAAACAAAATGGATATAGATAAAATAATTCACCTCAAGTAAAAAGCATTTAACATAATAATTGTCTCAATTATTGTTAAAATTCTTTTCACAGTAGAGGCATGGGTTAGAAAATGATTTCAAAAGAATCTTAAAGATAGTGTGAAATATTTCATTTTCTCATCACGAGAATCTTGTTCATGGAAAGTAGAGAGAGAGGTGAGGATAGAACATAAAATGAAATAAATGTTTCTAGTTGCAAAATGATTAACAATGAAGGTTATGTTATTTTCAGTTGAAGAGAGACGAAAGAGGGGAAGATTTAGATTCATTTGTATATCAGAAGAAAGAGGAATGTTCCAAGTGTCATTTACAAATTCAACTTGAGCCTTTCTTCTCTTCTAGATATTCTCCTCTTCTTTCATTTTAAGGGATCTAAAATTTTTGATTTTGGTTGTGCAGACAAAATGCTTTTGTAAGTTGTAAGATGTCTTAAGTTTGTGGTGGAGTATGCTACTATCAGTCGTTGAGTTTGTAATGCTTCTATCTTTTGAAAAGTGTTTACGAATAAATTTTGATTATGGTTATTTTTAGTTTGGAAAGTAATGCTTCTTAAATTTGAACAATCTAAGGTTATCTATGTTTTTCAATTCACACGTAATGCATTTCATTTATATTTGTTATTTCCTTTTGTTAAGTTTTGAACCAGAATAACATAACTGAAAATGCAAATGACAAGTAAAAAATAACACAAGTCCTTATCCTGGGAAACCCTCCTCGCCGAGGGAAAAACCCAGCCATGCCAAAAGATCTCCTTTATTGAATAATCAAAGGTACCCAATACAAAGCTCACAAGCTTTATCAGAAGAGTCACTTCTTCACTAAGCCTCACAGCTACTTAAGACGATATGATTTATACATCAAAATGATCATGAAAAAATCATTCACAAATTGTGCATGTAATCTATAACACGCCTGCTAATATGGAAGTATCTAATACATATATCAAGCAGATTGAGTGAACACCTCAATCATTGTAAATGTACAGATCATAAAACAATATCAACACACAATTGAGAATGCAGTCATAGAATCAATCAATGTCACTGCTGAAGACATAGAACTGCACAACTAAATGTATGTCTCCAATACAAAAATGTAATGCAAATATACTCTCAAGCTGCTCATAGCAGCCATGCAATCAAGCAGCTCTTGATAGAGTATGCACACAAGCATTTAGCTACCTATAACCAAGAAGCTAGGTAGCTCACACAGCATCATAAAAAGTGTCAATACAAAGGAATAATAATATCTCTCACACTTTTTATCTTCACCCTTTAATAATAGAAAATGGCACATGATATTGAAGAGACACCCCCGAATGTGAACCAGTAGGCATTACAAATAAACATCCATGAAAACATAGAAATGAGCCATCAACATCACAAAGGAATCGACAAGCTTCATTAATGATGTGTAAACCTTTGAAGAAATGCCAGCATAGCATATAAACCTATACTGATGTCAAGTCATCACACACACAAATACAGATCATACATGATGCCATATCAACCATATCCAGCTGTGAGGAGGATACAAAGACAATGGTGAAAGAGGAAATACAAAACAGTGAACATGACAACATAAAGAAATTAACACCAAGTTAGCGTCCACTAAATATGAGCACTACTCCATAAGAAGCTTGAACAAGAGACAAGGTTGTGATCACCATAGAGGCAATAAGTAGGAAAGATATCACATAGCAAAAACAAGAGAATATACAAAGAACATCCACGCACAATTAGATGATCTATCTTGCAACTACCCAAAAACTTAAACTCCCTCTTAGCAAGAGAGAGATCATTCATATATCATAGTGTGTCTCAACCTGACAAGCACAATGAAGCTGCAACAAAAAATGTCAATAAAATCTCATCATAGATTTTCTCAACATAATATTATTATCTCAACATAACAATATTCACCATGGCTACTCCTAGAGGGTGCATCAGAAAAGCATAAAATAAAGTCATGGAGTCACACACATGACTTCCACCATGGCTACTCCCAAAGGGTAAATCAAGGTATTTCACCTAAAACTTCTCACGGAGAAGAATGCATTGCCACCTTACCTACTTGAAGAGGGTGGTTCCACCATACCTACTCGCAGAGGGTGGAACAAGGACTTTCACCTCAAACTTCTCCAAAATAAGAATGCATTACCACCTTGCCTACTCATAGAGGGTGGAACAAGGGCTTTCACCTAAAACTTCTCCTAGAGAAGAATGCATTACCACCTTGCCTACTCGCAGAGTGTGGAACAAGGTCTTTCACCTCAAACTTCTCCCAGAGAAGAATGAATTAATAATAAAAGATCATCTCTCATATGAGACTCCCTCTCAATAGGGGCAGCATTCTCATAGCTTTGATTATCACAATACCAAGAAATTAACTCCATATAGTCCAACAATTAGCTTTTTCAGTCACACTTCTACACTAGTTCGTCGATCCTCTGCAAAAGGACTCGACACTCTTCCTTTGCCACACAAGCTCCCTCTGAATCTCATATCATCCTCTTAGAATAAACTAATCACAAAATAATAGGAACTTCTTCTTCAAGAGCCACCAACTCAGCTCAAGTTGCGATCTCTCATGATCCTTGAACTCCTTGATCCATCCTAGAAGCATTTTAGAGAGATTAGTAGTAGTTCAAACAAACAAACTAATCTGAAAAGAAATATTCAGATCAATGCTAAAGATATACATAATTCACTATTCCCAATATTAATGCATGAATTAACTACACAAAATTCATGATCAATATTCAAAGAAACAATCATAAAATACTTATCTCGATATAGTTTAATCTTCCTCACAACTCAAGCACACTACGGGAAGATGAACCACCCCTATTGCCACCTCTAATCCTTTGATAATAGACAGCATCACATGTCTTCTCATGACAAATATCACATTTGAATCTCCAAAAACAACAATAAATTGAAGCCTCTTTTCCATCATGAGGAATATCGAACCAGCTGAAAGAGCATCTCAGATTATAGATTGATCACCAGCCCCTCTCGTGAGAGAGTCAAGGCTAATCTAGCTCTGATACCATGTTAAGTTTTGAACCAGAATAACATAACTGAAAATGAAAACCACAAGTAACAAATAACACAAGTCCGTATCCTGGGAAACCCTCCTCACCGAGGGAAAAACCCAACCATGCCAAAAGATCTCCTTTATTGAATAATCAAAGGAACTCGATACAAATCTCACAAGCTTTATCAGAAGAGTTGCTTCTTCACTGAGCCTCACAACTACTTAAGACAATATGATTTATACATCAAAATGATCATGAACAAATCATTCACAAATTATGCATGTAATCTATAACACACCTACTAATATGGAAGTATCTAATACATATATCAAGTAGATTGAGTGAACACCTCAATCATTGTAAATGTACAGATCATAAAACAATATCAACGCACAACTGATAATTCAGTCATAGAATCAATGTCAATGTCACTACTTAAGACATAGAACTGCACAACTAAATGTATCTCTCCAATACAGAAATGTAATGAAAATATACTCTCAGGCTTCTCATAGTAGCCATGCAATCAGGAAGCTCTCGAGAGAGCATGCATACAAGCATTCAGCTACCTATAACCAAGAAGCTAGGTAGCTCACACAGCATCATAAAAAGTGTCGATACAAAGGAATAATAATATCTCTCACACTTTTTGTCTTCACCCTTCAATAATAGAAAATGGCACCCGATATTGAAGAGACACTCCCGAATGTGAACTAGTAGGTGTTACAAATAAACATCCATGGCAACATCAAAATGAACCATTAGCATCACAAAGGAATCGACAAGCTTCATTAATGATGCGTAAGCCTTTGAAGAATTGCCAGTATAGCATATAAACCTATAGTGATGCCAAGTCATCACACGCACAAATACAGATCATACACGATGCCATATCAACCATATCCAGCTGTGAGGAGGATACAAAGACAATGGTGAAAGATGAAATACAAAACAGTGAACACGACAGCACTAAGAAATTAACGCCAAGTTAGTGTCCACTGAATATGAGCACTACTCCATAAGAAGCTTGAACAAGAGACAAGGTTGTGATCACCACAGAGGCAATAAGCAAGAAAGATATCACATGGAAAAAACAAGAGAATATGCAGAGAACATCCACACAAGTAGATGATCTATCTTGTAGCTACCCAAAAACTTAACACCTTTTACTTGAGGAGTAGAGTAATTTCTTTATTAAATGTAATGGGAGCATTGTGTTTCCAAGTGGATTCTAATTAATTATGGTTTTTTGATAGTTTGTACTCATCTTGTTTTATTAAATAATAACATCTAGGAGTTTTTCAAAACATATCAGGTATTGCAACATAAAATACTTGTTGTATGATTCTATTGCCCTCTTCTACGCAATGGTCAATCCTATACCTATTATGTTTCAGTTTGATCCCAAAAATCAAAACCAAACTTACTTTTCATATTGTTAGGTGTAGGTGTACACTAGTTTTGTTCTCAGTGATTTGTAAGACAAACGAGATTATGCCTAAATTTGGTGAAATATGAGTAACCATTATTCATAAATTTTAGAACTATCCACTTTTGAGGTCTATAAATTTTTATTTTTCATGAGTTTATCTTTTATGGAAACCTACAAATAGGAACACCCTCCTGAGTTTTATGGAACTTAAAGTGTAGAAGGCTTTCATAGCATTGTATGTTACTTTTTTGTGAATTTAGTATTATTATAGTATTGATTATGCATTCTAGGTTCCTAATCCTATATTCTAGTCATTGTACTTCCTCTTAGGATTGAAGGTAGCAAGAAAAAATTGCTAACAAGGATAACCAAGGAAAATGTTATATCTAAAAAAATGTGCTAAAAACAATGCAAATAGATAACTAAGATAAGAATCATATTTGAGTAAATCTATTAATAAAATGGTGCAAAAGGATAACCAAGACAAGCATTATATGAAATCTACTAGAAATGTTGCGAAGGGATAACTAAGGAAAGCATTATATCCAAGGAAGTCCACTAAAAAACTAATTCCAAAGGATAACCAAGGAAAGCATTGTATTTGAGGAAATTTTCTATATTTGAAACAAGGAATTTGTAGTACCTCCAGTGGTTGTATTCTATCACTATATTATTTTCATCTGAACTAGACTCTATTATGTGATTCTATGATTGCTTGTGTATTACTCTTTTGTATTGGCATTCTTTTAATACACCTAATTAGAGCTATATTCTTTTGATCATGTTAATATCACTACTGATGTGGTTAGTAGTTTTCACTTTTATTTCAATGATGATAATATATGCATGATGAATCTATGATGGCACTACATGAAGTTATATGATGATATCTAGTTTATATTTTATATGGATATTTTAGACAATATGGATCTTGATGTATGAGTGGTTATTGAGACATTGTTGTTTATCATGCCTTTTTATTCAAATGAGGCTTAAATATGAAGGGATGATTTCGTAACATTCAAACACAACAATGATTACAACATTAAAATGCACCTTCATTAGTTTCAATTCTAGATTATTGTACATTTTTTTCAGCTATTTTATATATGTGAGTATCTACACTTGATGTGTGTATGTTGTAGTGATGGCAAGTACCAAACATCGACTCGACCTAGCTTCATAAGTCTAAGCATGTCTTTATCCCTAACAATGTTTATAGGAGATAGTTACATTGGCCACCCATGATATTTAGCCAATAGTGTTCCTAGTTGGGGTGGTGTATCTTTATTGCATTATTATACTTTTGGTTATTGTGTAGGTAAAGTGTAAATTACCTTTGCATAATTTGTGAGGGGCTGGTAAATGTTTGTGCATTGTCGAGTAATCTAGATTTGGTCATGGTTGAGTTAATTTAATTAAAATACTAACTTAAATATTTAAATTGTGATTTTATAATTACTGGCAAATATGCAATATATGCATTCGGTTTAACTGGAATTAAATAAATATATGTTGGAAACTTTTGGGGATTTTATATTTAGCTTTTGATTTATTTAATTAGAATTGACTTAATTTTGGCCAATTGACCATTTTAAAAAAAGGCTTTATTAATTGAAAGTGAGTTCATTTTCACTCACTTGGATTTTGTAGATTTGGATTTCTCTCCAAAACCTATTGGAGAAAATTGATTTATGCTTATCTTGGGAGTTCTTGTTGCCATTTTTTTCTAGGCACGAGCACATTGGATTTATGTTGGGATTGTTCTGTGGTGCTAGTGATCTCAATGGATACCATGAAGTGTATTTATTTCTTGCTTTGTTTTGGCTTTTCTTTTCATTTTTTGGTAGGAATTTTATACACCTGTTGTTCTTCATTTTCAATGCTTCTAATTGTTTCATTAGTCGCATGGGATTTTATTATTCTTTTTCCCCACTTGTTTTGAATCAATTTGGCACATGTTTTGGTTTATTTTATATTTTCATTCAAATTGGGGTTTTTCATACTGTTATGTTGTTCATTTAACCATGTGTGGGTGAAATATAAATTTGATTGGATATATGTGGTGTTGTTCACCAGGGAATCAATGAGTTTTACTA
This sequence comes from Chamaecyparis obtusa, assembly GCA_027943335.1. NCBI lineage: Eukaryota > Viridiplantae > Streptophyta > Pinopsida > Cupressales > Cupressaceae > Chamaecyparis > Chamaecyparis obtusa. The sequence continues at coordinate 1,100,475 of BSBK01000006.1, read as the reverse complement.
GATTCAAAGACTTTGGTTTTTTTCTTTATTGCACTTCTCTATCCTTGCTCCTATTTCATGCTTTGTACTTATGCACTTTATTATTATTAAATAATATTATTATATTTATTTTTAATTAATTTATCAAGTGAAGTTGGCCTTGAGCATGTGTATTTAGTACTCCCTAATGTAGAGCTACATACTTTTAAGCCATATGTTGGAGTGTGAAAGTTGTAGGCTTAGATTCTGTAGTGTTCAGACTAAGACTATTGTTATCATAACTGATAATAATATTGATAATTGTTTATCTGATGGAGTTGATGATGAAGACCGACCAATATTAAAGGTATACATGATGTTAGTAGAATGATTAGATCATTTATAATCTTAGCATTAATGTCAAGCAATTGATTTCTGATTGATATTATGTTGCCATATCATTCGGTAATGATATAAGAAGAATGAGTCAAGGAGAAGTGGGTATGAGAAGTTAATAAGTTGTAGAATGTAAATAGGAAATTGATACATATCGGACAATGATTTGATTATGTTGGTATTATTTTTTTCTACCTAATATATGAGTATGTTAAGTCGGTAAAGATAGGTCAGATCATTTGTCACTAATGTGTTAAGATTAGGTAATACTAAGAGGGGGGCTGAATCAGTATTATTGAGCTTTGATCTTTTCAACTTTAAACAATTATAAATAATCCAAAGTAATGCAGAAATGGAAAGAGCATACACACATAACATATTCATTACACCATGATTTGTTCTTGAGAAAACCCTGGCCAAATGGAAAACCCTGATGGGGATTGTACCCAAAAATATGCACTAAAATATAATATCCATGTTAGGAGATCTAGCCCTGTTAGGAGATGATTGTTACATATTACATTTCCTTGTTAGAGGAATACAAAACCCTATTAGGGGTATACAAAACACCTAGTTAAAGGTGGTGAGCACACTGCTCTTACAACCAATACTTGTCTCAAAATAGTTCTCAAAAGGGGAACAATACAAGGACTTATCTTTCTTAGATAGTTCCAATTGTAGCTTGGCCTCTTACTGATCTTGCATTAGATCTCTATTCTTCTATTTGCAAACTTACTATTTCATCATGTTACCATACCATACTACGCTTTTACAAAAATACTCCATACTTATACAAAATCAGCCTTCCAGTTGGCTTCACAATTATCATGCAAAACATAATAATAACTCATGAAAATGTTATCTATGGAGTTGATGCTCTTACAATACCAAAGAGTTAGCAATATAATTTATTCACATGTCTTATCACATTACCATATTCACTTTTCCTTAATCTTCACAACTGATCATATACCCTGTTACACTATTTTACTACCTTCGCATATCTTCCAAACACTGTATTTCACAAATCTGGCAACCAAAACTTATGTGATCTTAACTGAAGCATGAGAATATCCCAAAATACCTCCAATTAACTTCACAAGCCATAATACCTTCTATATTCTCATCACTGACCAAAACTATGCCACTGTACCCTGTCATCCCACTACAACATTTGGGGTTGAATTTCAACGCCAATCTGCGACGCCACTACCATTTGTGTTTGTTTTTTTGTATTTTTTTTTGCAAGTGCCCCCAACGGTGTCATAATAGCGACTATGACATCATAATTATGACACCCACTTGGTCAACGATGAAGATATAGAAGGTATTATGGCTTGCGAAGTAATTGCGACACCCGCTTGGCATTTGAGGTAGGATATCTTAATCTTTATGAGCTTAAATTCAAAATAGTAAGTGTATTATTTTATTACTGATGTCCCTATTTTATTACTGGTGTCCCTATTTGATCTAATAGCATCAATATAAAAATAGAGCACCGACCAATCAAATAGGGACATGAGGTACTCAAACAGTGAGCTCATAAAAAAAATATTTAGTCTTAATAAAATCTTATAAAACAACATATATTGTGTGAAGTGTTTGATCTCTCTTTCTTTGTTTTGGTTTTGATATTCACTATGTGGTACTCCCTGTTTATGATCATTTCATGAGGAAATATCTTGATGGCTCATAGGCTGCAAGCTAGGGCATCATACATTGTTCATGAGCTCACTGTTTAATAATGGCATTGTTTACATCTTTTCATTTGAAATTCTTGATGACCCGTGAGCTTTGAGAGCTAGGGCATCATTTCTATTACCTCCAAGGCATTATGTGAAGTGTTTGATCTCTCTTTATTTGTTTTTTCGTTGATATTCACTATGTGGTACTCCCCATTTATGAACATTTCATGAGGAAATGTTTTGATGGCTTGCGGGCTGCAAGCTAGGGCACCATGCATTGTTTATGAGCTCACTGTTTGAGCACCTCATGTCCCTATTTGATTGGTTGGTAATCAAACAATGAGCTCATAAACAATGCATGATGCTTGAGCTCAAATTCAAAATAGTAAGTGTATTATTTTATTAAGACTAAATATATTGTTTTATTAAGATTTTATTAAGACAAAGCATTTTGGGTTAGTTTTATGTTGTTTTATAAGATTTTATTAAGACCAAATATATGATGTAAACTCATAATTATACTTGATATATATATATATATATATATATATATATATATATATATATATATATATATATATATATATATATATATATATATATATATATATATATATATATATATATATACACTTCAAAGGAAGAATTATGAAATATAGTTGTAAGTAGTTATCTCTTCTATAATGATGGAGGAGTGAAAGGTAATGATCAACGAGGTTGCTACTATTAGATCATACATTAATACACTTACTATTTTGAATTTGAGCTCGGGCATCATGCAATATTATTGTTGTCATTGCATGCTTGCTTCTGTTGTGCACCATATATTGTTTTATACATTGTTTATTTCATTGAGACTGTGAGCTTGGTTTTTCTCTCAGAAGTGTATGGCTTGACTATGCACATGCATAATTGTAGATGAGGATCAGTAATAGGATGTCATTCATTGCTTAGATATTTTTTATCTAACCCCCATCTCTCTTTTCTTTGAAGGTTCTAGATCACACAGGGGCACACTAGATTCATACCCGGGTAAAAAATTCATCACTTTAGGCAATGTCTGGCACCCTTATTATTTATGTTCATCCTCTTATGTATGCATGTACTCTTGCATTTTCTTTTGAAAGTTATTTTTCTTGTATAATATATACAAGTTATTTTTCATATATATACATGTAATCTTTAGATGCAAAAATTTATTTTTCTTTACATGTATCTTTGCATGAAATGAACACAAATTAAACAAGATCATCTAACAATGCAAACTAGGGTACTATAGTCAATCATCTAGTAATTAGTTCCCCAAACTATTACTAAGGATTGAACATAAGTCTAAGTCCCCAAACCTATTGTTCTATGTGTCCTTATTGCCTTCGTAATTTTGGTTCAACCCCTATAGGATGCCCAAGCCTAGAGGCCAAGGAAAGTACCCAAGAGCACTTGAAAGAAAGATGAATGAACCATTGTCCTTATGTGGGTAAATCCATATAAGTGTTCTTCTTTTGCATCACAACTCCAACTTGAGGATCCACAATCATGCATTTATGAAGTAATAATGCATTAAATGTCTTACTAATGTCCCTATTTGATTGGCTGGTGCTTTATTTGTTATATTGTTTCTATCAAAATAGAATGGCAGTGGTGATTCAATGCATCTATAGCCTCAAAAACATGGTAGCATTGATTCAATAACAGAAAATACATTACAAATGCCAAGCTCACGGTCTCAATGAAATAAACAATGTATAAAACAATATATGGTGCACAACAACAGCAAGCATGCAATGACAACAATAACATTGCATGATGCCCGAGCTCAAATTCAAAACAATAAGTGTATTAATGTATGATCTAATAGCAGCAACCTTATTAATCACTACCTTTCACTCCTCCATCATTATAGAAGAGATAACTACCTACAACTATATTTCATAATTCCTCCTTTGAAGTCATAGGTTAGTTTAAAATGGAGAAAGTATACAAACTCACCAATTTAATCTTATAAAACAACATATATTGTGTGAAGTGTTTGATCTCTCTTTATTTGTTTTGTTATTGATATTCACTATGTGGTACTCCTCGTTTATGATCATTTCATGAGGAAATGTCTTGATGGCTCGCACGCTACAAGCTAGGGCATCATGCATTGTTTATGAGCTCAATGTTTGAGCACCTCATGTCCCTATTTGATTAATTGGTGCTCAAATAGTGAGCTCATAGATAATGCATGATGCCCTAGCTTGCAGCCCATGAGCCATCAAGACATTTCCTCTGAAATGATCATAAACGGGGAGTACCACATAGTGAATATCAAAAATAAAACAAATAGGGACATCAATAATAAAATAATACACTTACTATTTTGAATTTGAGCTCATAAAGATTAAGATATCCTAAAGTCATGGTTTCACTAAGTATGACATCTCTACCCACATTCTATGTGCTTTGAGCCAATAAAAATTTTATCATCATGATGCGGTAATAGTGCATTAAATATCTTACTGATGTCCCTATTTGATTGGTCGGTGCTTTGTTCGTTATATTGTTGCTATCAAAATAGAGTGGCAGCGGTGATTCAATGCATCTACAACCTCAACAACATGGTAGCATTGATCCAATAATAGAAAATACATTACAAATGCCAAGCTCGCGGTCTCAATGAAATAAATAATGTATAAAACAATATATGGTGCACAATATCAGCAAGCATGCAATGACAACAATAACATTGCATGATGCCCGAGCTCAAATTCAAAATAGTAAGTGTATTAATGTATGATCTAATAGTAGCAACCTCATTGATCATTACCTTTCACTCCTCCATCATTATAGAAGAGATAACTACCTACAACTATATTTCATAATTCCTCCTTTGAAGTCATAGGTTAGTTTGAAATGGAGAAAGTATACAAACTCACCAATTTAATCTTATAAAACAATATATATTGTGTGAAGTGTTTGATTTTTCTTTATTTGTTTTGTTGTTGATATTCACTATGTGGTACTCCCCGTTTATGATCATTTCATGAGGAAATATTTTGATGGCCCGCGGGCTGCAAGCTAGGGCATCATGCATTGTTTATGAGCTCATTGTTTGAGCACCTCATGTCCCTATTTGATTGGTTGGTTCTCAAATAGTGAGCTCATAAATAATGCATGATGCCCTAGCTTGCAGCCCGCAAGCCATCAAGACATTTCCTCATGAAATGATCATAAACAGGGAGTACCACATAGTGAATATCAACAACAAAATAAATAAAGAAAGATCAAACACTTCACACAATGCCTTGAAGGTAATAGCAACGATGCCCTAGCTCTCAAAGCTCGCGAGTCATCAAGCATTCGAAATGAAAAGATGTAAACAATGCCAGTATTAAACAGTGAGCTCATGAACAATGTATGATGCCGTAGCTTGCAGCCCACGAGCCAACAAAATATTTCCTCATGAAATGATCATAAACGACGAGTACCACATAGTGAATATCAACACCAAAACAAATAAAGAGAGATCAAACACTTCACACAATATATGTTGTTTTATAAAATTTTATTAAGACTAAATATATTGTTTTATGAGCTCACTGTTTGAGCACCTCATGTCCCTATTTGATTGGTCGGTGCTCTGTTTGTTATATTGATGCTATTAGATCAAATAGGAACATCAGTAATAAAATAGGGATATCAAATAGGGACATCAGTAATAAAATAGGGACATCAAATAGGGACATCAGTAATAAAATAATACACTTACTGTTTTGAATTTGAGCTCATAAATATTAAGATATCCTACCTCGAATGTCTACCTCAAGTCATGGTTTCACTATGTATGACATCTCTACCCACATTCTATGTTTTTTGAGCCAATAAAATTTTTATTATCATGATGAAGTAATAATGCATTAAATATCTTACTGATGTCCCTATTTGATTGGCTGGTGCTCTATTTGTTATATTGTTGCTATCAAAATAGAATGGCAGTGGTGATTCAATGCATCTACAGCCTCAACAACATGGTAGCATTGATCCAATAATAGAAAATGCATTACAAATGTCAAGCTCACGGTCTCAATGAAATAAATAATGTATAAAATAATATATGGTGCACAACAGCAGCAAGCATGCAATGACAGCAATAAAATTACATGATATCCAAGCTCAAATTCAAAATAGTAAGTGTATTAATGTATAATCTAATAGTAGAAACCTCATTGATCATTACCTTTCACTCCTCCATCATTATAGAAGAGATAAATACCTATAACTATATTTCATAATTCCTCCTTTGAAGTCATAGGTTAGTTTAAAATGGAGAAAGTATACAAACTCACCAATTTAATCTTATAAAACAACATATATTGTGTGAAGTGTTTGATCTCTCTTTATTTGTTTTTCTGTTGATATTCACTATGTGGTACTCCTCGTTTCTGATCATTTCATGAGGAAATGTCTTGATGGCTCACGGGCTGCAAGCTAGGGCATCATGCATTGTTTTTGAGCTCACTATTTGAGAACCTCATGTCCTTATTTGATTGGTTAGTGCTCAAACAGTGAGCTCATAAATAATGCATGATGCCCTAGCTTGTAGCCCGTGAGCCATCAAGACATTTCCTCATGAAATGACCATAAATGAGGAGTACCACATAGTGAATATCAACAACAAAATAAATAAAAAGAGACCAAAATTAAAAGTTTGGTCGAACTAAGTGTATAAATGAAGGATGAAACACATAGGAAGCTATGAAAAGCTATGAGAAGGTGACATGAAGCTAATGAAAGGAGGCATCTCCAATTTGTTTTGCAGATAGACACATTAAGGATCATGTCAAATAATACAAGGAAATTTGATCAAAATAGGGAGACAATCTCTAGATTGTTGTCTAACTTTCAAAGAGAAGGCAATGACAAATGTTATTGTCCATGCAAGAGTTTTAACTGCTTAAAGACAAGAAGAATCAAAATCAAAACAACAAAGAGACATTGTAGGGAGAATGGTCACATTGAATGGGGGTTTGATTATCATCCAGTGGTAAGTTGTTTGTTATATTATTTTCACAATTAATATACATATGAACCATGGAAGGAGGTTTGATTATCATCATTTTTATATAGGTCGATCTCCCCAATGTGAATATAGAGGAACATGGAGGTGTGAGTATTGAAGTTGAAGATCATGATCCCATGGAAGATGACGATCATGCGCCAAAAAACATATTTGAAGATGATGGTATGAATGCATTGATCGTTGACACATTTGGTACTAGTGTTGGTGCTGCTGATGATGATGATGATTATGATGGGGATGGCATTGACGTCATCCATGATATACCTCTACTTGAGAAGGCGGACATGACCCTTTACGAAGGCTCCCAATCTACTCTTCTCTTTGTTTTATTGTTGTTGGTAAATTTGAAGGTTATGAATGGTTTATCCAACATAGAAATGTCATGTATGCTAAGGTTTGTCATATATGTCATTATAGTCTATAAAAGGTGAAACATGTACCATTAAGATTGTTTATAGTAATGACTTATATTATTTATTGTATATTGATAGGTGACTTTCTATTACTGCCATCAAATGTTCTCCCTCGCTTGTACCAAGAATTATGTGCCACTAAAACATATTGGATTGGAGTATCAAACAATAGATGCTTATCCCGAAGATCATATTATTTATTATAAAGAACATGAAAATGCAACAGAATGCCCTGAATGCCATACGAGCAGATATCAAGATGATCAAATGACAAAAAAGGTGCCTCACAAGGTTCTTCATCACATCCTCATTATTCCACATCTGAAATGATTATTCAAGTGCAATAGCTTGGCACAATTTATGGATTACCATGTACGTGGCAGGAGTCGAGATGACATTATTCAAATGCCTACAGATGGTTCATCATTTATGGACATAGAGGAAAAGCAGCCACACTTTTAAAAAGAACCTTGAAATCTCAAGCTTTCTCTGACATCAAACAGTGTCAATCCACATGGAGAGATGAGATCTGTTTACTCTGTGTGGCCTATTTTTGTTATAAACAATAACCTTCCTCCATAGATGTCAATAAAGAGGGAGCACATTATGTTGGCAATGATTGTTCCAAGTATCTTATTATTTTATAGTTATCTACATGTAATTATAAGTCATCTTGGAGTGAAATGGTCACACTAATTATCTAATGTTGTTGTTAATTCAACTAGGTAAGTACCAAGTGAAAGATATGAATGTATATATTTTTCCTTTTATCAACGAGTTGTTGGTGTTATGGAATGGTTTCACTATGTATGACATCTCTAGACCAATTGGACAAAGACAATTTTAATTTCATGCAATGCTTGTGTGGACAATTCATGATGGTCCAGGGTTGACACATTTCTGTGGTATGTTATGGTGAATTTTAGTTGTACGTGATAATTCAAATTCTAAAAATATACATATTTAATCCAATTGTATCATTATCTTGTAAGTCTTCAAACAAAGGGAAAATTTGCACGTCCAATGTGTGGTCCAAAGATAAAATATCATCATTCCAAAAGTTTAAGAAAACATGTGTTTGATAAGTATAGGCAGTTCCTCCCTAGAAATCATAAGTATCGAAGTGCAGAAAGATATCTTTTCAATGGGAAAGAAGAGACTACATCAAAGCCCCAAAGAATGACACCTCACATATGGCAGTTGGAATATAATAGAATTTGAGGTAATATCATTCCACCTAATAGTCGATGTTTGAAAATTATATATTTTGATTGTGTTTTGTTGGCTAATTATGTAGTTCATGATCTTGAAGGTCATGAAGGCATCATCGACCAGCTTCCAAAGGTACTAAAATGTTATCCCAGAGAATTTAGTAGGCTGCCCTACTATGAGCAACTAAAAATTGTGCATTTGTTTGATACTATGCATATTGGAAAGAATGTAACAGAGACACTGTGGAAAATATAGGACAGAAGGTGTGACAAAGAAAAATTTGGCAAAATTTGTAGTGACATTCATGATTCCAATCATGCAATGAAAAATATCATTGAATCAAATAGAAATGGAGACCAAATTAATGCAAGTGCTCTTCCTTGGTTATTAATAGAGAAACAAATTAGTAATGTCATAAAAGAAGTGATCCAAAAAATTCAATTTCCTACAAGATTTGTTGCGGATATAAGCAATCTCATATCAAAGAAAAATGATTTTGGGTCAGGGATGAAAACGCATGATTGGCATACCTTCATCAAAGTAAGTCATAGTCTTTTGTATTTACAATATATTTATGTAATTGCATTCAATTTTCATTGTATGAAATGATCAGTTGATAATTGTTGCAGTATTTTCTACCCTTATCTCTCCCAGAGAACTTCGATAATAATATCAAACAAGTTATATATGATCTTGGAAAATACATGAGGTAAGTAGTGATATTTGTTCAATATATCAAACAAGTAATATATTGTAAAGTCTCATATTTATATATTTATGTCTTGAATCCCTTATAGGTGGTTATCATCTAAATAAATCCATAAAGAAGATATAAAATATTGGAAGAAAAGAATTTGTCGATTATTGTGTGAAATGAAAAAGTGTTTACCTCCAACTTTTTTCAATGCACAAGAACACTACCTCATACACCAAGTTGAGGAGATTGAATTGTGTGGACCTGTACATGCTAGGTCAATGTGGATGGTTGAGAGACACTTGAAATTTTTTAAGGGTTTGGTATGACAAAGAGCACGTCTTGAGAGTTCTATGGTTGAGGGATATATGGTATACCAAATGATGGTGTATGTTACTCAATATCTTCCTAATCTTGCAGCAAAGACCCATATAGATTACATTTGGGATCTCAACTCAATTAAAAAATTTGAAGGGGAGTACTTGGTGGGCAACGGTAGATTTAGGAAGCTGAAAGGTAATAAATTATGAGATGTTATTGTAGTTAATTAATTCTTAATCTTCAAAATAAATCTGTTGTAAGTCATCTATTTACTTTTGTATAGCTGCTAAAGAGTGGGATGCAATACATTTGTTTATTGCAAACAATCGAGATTGGATGACGGTATGGATTGAACGATGTCAACATGATGGTCATAGATTAACATGGGAATCTATGTCTTCATTGGTTATACAAGCTCATCATAATGGAGATCCCAATGTTACACAAAAGGAAATAGATTTAGGATATGGTTTAAGAGATCACTAGGTACTTATAAATTTGTTAATTAATCAACCGTATATTTTTCAACTCATGATGCAATAATTTATACATGTTTGACATTATTACAGGTGAAACACCACAAAACTATGTTTTGCAATGGTTATAAATTTCGCATCAAAAAATTGGATGACACAAAGAGAACTTGTGATTCTGAGATAAGCGCAGTGTTCCAAGTGACTAATATTTCATCTAAAAATGACTTACATCCTCAAGAGTTGCAAAATCGATACTATGGTATTTTGGTTGATATACTTGATTGTGACTTTAGTTCCTTCAAATTAGTTCTCTTCGTTATGAAATGGTACAGACTACGACTCAATAAAAATGATCCTGATAGAACTGTTATTGAATATGACAATGGATTTTCAATGATTAATACAAGGTTGTTTGAGCCAGTTGGAAAAGAGCCCTATGTTCTTCCAAGCCAATGTGAGCAGGTATTATACTCAAAGGTTCCACATAAATCAGGTTGGTCATTTGTTGTTAGACATGATCCAAGAGGAAGGCCGATAAAGTATAATGTGATAAAATAAGATACCAAGGAAGATGAAGAAGTGGATGATGATGTAGATGATGATCATGATTGAGAGCTAGTCAAAGAAGAATATAAAGAAGAAGAAGACGATGATGCTACTGCTACTGATGACAATGATGCTGCTACTGATGATGATGATGTTGCTACTGATGATGATGATGATGATGATGATGATGATGATGATGATGATGATGATGATGATGATGTTGATGTTGATGATGTTGATGGTGATGAAAATGACGATGGCGACGATAGTGGTGGTGATGATGTCGTCGACGACGATGATCTTGATGATGAGATGGATGAAGAAGAATATTAATGACATGAATGAAATGTACAATTATGCCAGATGTTTGGCATGTTCTAACAATTTTTTTATATGTAATACTCTTATTCACCTTGTTTTATATGTCCTACTTATATATCTTTGATCTTTTGTTAAGAGAGATTTATTTCTAAAAGAGTGTATTTAATCTCTATATGCTTAAACAACCTCACTAGTTAAGACTGTTCTCATTTGTAGTGGGCGTGACAAAAAACAAATCACTTGAAAGACATCATTATTTAGACATGCACAAATTATTGATGTGATTAATAAAATTACCTTTCTTTATAATTTTATGGGGTATTTTTTTATATCAATGCATTTAATCTAAATATTATCTTATGAGAGTTGCTTCTGCTAATTTTCTATTTTCTTGCACATCAATGATGTTAAATCATAGGGAATTCTCTTTGTTCCTTGCAATGGAGTGAGCTAATTCTGAATTACTTAGTAATTTATTTTTATTGCATGGTTGTCTTTGGTTTGTCATTTTGTTTTGAGTGTCTAGTGATTTAAACCAAAGACTTTGACTTAGCCAAAAAATGTGCAAGTCTACATTAGTATGTTTCTTTTTATTGTAATTATAATTAGTATGAATGAACAAAATAATGACAATGTAATATTTGTGATAATGCAATATTTGTCAAAATAGCACTGATGACTTCAGTCAATGTGCCTATGTGTCAATGTGGTGTTGGCCCATGCATTTTAAAGATGTCACGCACATCAAGTAATCCTAGGCATCAATTTTGGGTTTTCCCAAATAGGAAAAAGGTTTGGATACATAATTATATTTTATGTTTAAAAATAATGTGACAACTAATCATTTTATGAAGATGATGTAGGGGCATTCTAGGGTACTCGGTGAATCAACATGGGAGGTGTGTGTTTGGTTGGTGTTACTCAGTTGTAGCCTTGACCGATGGTCTCGGTCATTGAATGAAGCTCGGTCACTAAAGGAACTCGATAATCTCTCGCGCTTGATGAAAGTGTTACTTGGTGATGCCTATGGTACTCGGTCAACACTGGTGCTTGGTGATGCTTGGCATGCTTTGTTATTTCACTAGTGCTCAGTAGTTCTGGTTAACCGACTAGAGTTCTGTGTGATTTGTTGGGCCGACTTGGTGCATTTATTGTTGGTAGCTATTGTTACAGGCTGACATGTTGTATTTGATTATTGTAAGGCTATTTGAGAGCCGACTTGTATTGCATTTAATATTTTTTAGGATTTAATGGTTTCATCCAGCCGACTTGTGGCTGGTGATTAGTATTTAAGGGATGTTTGGGTAGTTGTTTTGGGAGTCAAATGGGAAGTTCTGAAAGCAGATCTGGATGATCATATAGGAGATTCTAATAGCAAATTTGAGTGGTGAAGTTGTGGAAAAGATCCTGCGAGATCTTGCAGATTAGATTGATTTCTGATAGTTTTTTTGTAGCAGAGCTAGTAGTTGAGGCTTGGAAACAAGGAGATTTCTTGGAGGCTTGCGAGCTCAAGTTTAGATCTTCCTTAGGGTTTTCATCAGTTGTTGATAGTTTTCAGAGCTAGACTAGCTAGAGTTGTATTGGATCTTGTTGATCTTGCAGAATTACTTCTGATTGTAATTGGCCCTAACCCGAAAGGCCTTACAACTGGGCATGTTAATGAAAAATTGTTGAAATAATTTTTGTGTTGAGTTATCCGTTGTGTTGTTCTGAAGCTACAAGGTTTGGACTCTCCTTAATTGGATTCTCCATCCCTTGGTCTACATTAGGTGGTACCAGAGCAGAGTTGATCTTGTGGAGTGAAGGTTGACCTATCAAGGCTAATCTTGTGAAGTTGATCTTGTTGGTGAAGAGATTGTATGATCTGAGTTGTAGATCCATAGCACTAAACTTGTGGATCTTGCCCTAGTTGTTTGTGCAAGGTGGCAGGTTGAGATCTAACTTGCATAAAACTTGGAGGTTACCACAAGGTGGTCGGTGTAGGGTTTGTTGTAGAGGGTTTCTCTTATCTTTAAGGATGCCTCTGAGAAGATTGGACCCTAGACTGATTACAGATCTATGTGATACTATGAAATCTAGAATTACATAGAAGGTGAAATTAGATTTCAGATCTAAGATGGAGTTGATGAAGAATGACATGGTCGTCGAGATCATGAGAGTTTTTGCTGGTGTACCTCAGAATGTTGGTACTGAAGATGGTTATGAGGAAGTTGTTGAAGACTTTGAACCTACTAGATCTAGTGGTGATGATTGGAAGGATAGATTTGGTGAAGATAGAACTGCTCGGTTGCCTAGATCTGGAGCTCAGTTGAGTAATAGTTACCGAATGGAAGTTTTTACTTTCTCTGGTACTTTGAAGCCCAAGAATTTGATTGATTGGATTGGTGAACTTGAAGATTTCTTTGAGTTGGAAGAAATTGAAGATCCTCTTCGAGTGAGGTTAGCATAGATGAAATTGAAAGGACATGCTGCTCTTTGGTGGAAAGAATTACAAATAGATAGAGAAGATGAAGGTGAAATGAAGATCAATCAGTGGAGGTTGATGGTGACAAAACTGAAAGCTAAGTTCATACCTTTTGACTATGAGCTTGACTTGTTTAAGAAGTTGCAGAATCTGAAACAAAAATATTTGTCTATTGAAGATTATATCGAGGAGTTCTACAAACTTACTATTTGGTCTAGACACAGAGAACTTGGTAAGGAAAAGGTAGTTTAGTATGTGAATGGTTTGAGATTCAATATTCAGGATGAGCTTGGTGTGCTGAAGATTGATTTTGTTGAAGATGCTTATCAGTATGCTCTGAAGGTAGAAGATAAGTTGAAAATGAAACAACATAGTAATCCCTGAGGGAAGGAAAAGATTGATCACTCGGTGAAGGATAAACTGACTGGTGCAGAAGATGAACATAAACTTGTGGAACTGAAGAAGAAGATAGGTAGAGTTATCTTTAAGGGTACTTGCTATAACTATGGAGAAGAAGGACACCATTCCTTTGAGTATACACAAAAGAAGCTTGGTGACCAATGAACTGCTATGGTGAATGAGAATGAACCTTATTCTGAGAACTTGCTGCTTCAACGAACATTGCTCGGTACAAAGGTGGAACCTTATCAAAGGAGTAACTTGTTTAGGACCTGGTGCAAGTCTGGAGGTAAACTCTATGATGTTATTCTTGATAGTGGTAGTACTGATAACCTTGTTGCTAAGGACATGGTTCAGAAACTTGGGTTGAACAGAATGAAGCATCCTTGTCCTTATAGGATTGGATGGTTACAAGATGTTCATGCTCTAGAAGTAAGAGAACAATGCTTTATTGATGTTCAGATTGGCCAGTATAAGGATCTTATGTTATGTGTTATTGTGAAGATGAATAGTTGTGATATATTTCTCAGTAGACCTTGGCAATATGATTGCAGAGCTATGTATGATTGTGTCAGAAATGTGTTTACTATTGAGAAGGATGACATGAAGTTTTACCTTATGTCTTTGTTGGATACAACTCTCGGTAGGAGAAGCCTGAGTATTGGTAGCTGAGTTGAGTTGGTGGATCATGAAGGTGTGGTTGATTAGTGTGAAGGAAAAACCTGTGTGTTGTCGAGGAAAGACTTGAAGAGACAGAGAAAGCTGAAATGGAAAAGTTTGCAAACTGAAAAGGTGGAGGACTTGTATGTGAATAACCAGTTCAGGGTTTATGTGCTGAATCCTGAAAGATTTTCTTCTCACATATGAACATCTTTTTGAACCTGGGGTGTTTGATGCAAGGGCATTCCAAGGTACTCAGTGAATCTACATGGGAGGTGTGTGTTTGGCTGGTGTTACTCAGTTGCATCCTTGACCGATGGTCTTGGTCATTGAAGGAAGCTCGGTCGCTGAAAAAACTCAGTAATCTCTTGCACTCAGTGAAAGTGTTACTCGATGATGCATGTGGTTCTCGGTCGACACTGGTGCTCAGTGATGCTTGGCATGCTTGGTTATTTCACTGGTGCTCAATTGTTCTGGTTAACCGACTAGAGTTTTGTGTGATTTGTTGGTCCGACTTGGTGCATTTATTATTGGTAGCTGTTGTTATAGGCTGACATGTTGTATTTAATTATTGTAAGGCTATTTGAGAGCTGACTTGTATTGCATTTAGTATTTTTTAGGAGGAGTTAATGGTTTCATCCAGCCGACTTATGGTTGATGATTAGTGTTTGAGGGATGTTTGGGTAATTGTTTTGGGAGTCAGATGGGAGGTTCTAAAAGTAGATCTGGATGATCAAATAGGAGATTCTAATTATAGATTTGAGTGGTGAAGTTGTGGAAAAGATCCAGTGAGATCTTGCAAATCAAATTGATTTCTGATAGTTTTTTTTTAGCAGAGCTAGTGGTTGAGGCTTGCAAACAAGGAGATTACTTGGAGGCTTGTGACCTCAAGTTTAGATCTGCCTTAGGGTTTTCATCAGTTGTTGATAGTTTTCAGAGCTAGACTAGCTAGATTTGTATTGGATCTTGTTGATCTTGCAGAATTACTTTTGATTGTAATTGGCCCTAACTCGGAAGGCCTTACAGTCGGGCATGTTAATGAAAAATTGTTGAAACAATTGTTGAGTTGAGTTATCCATTGTGTTGTTCTGAAGCTACAAGGTTTGGACTATCCTTAATTGGATCCAGTATCCCTTGGTCTATGTCAGAAGAATTGATGTACATTTGGTATTGCAGGGAAATAGTGGATGTCAATACTTTCGGTGGGTCAAAGAAAACACATTTACATCTACCCCATATACATCTATACCTAATGTAGGAAATGAGTGCAACTTGTGCAAGGCACGAGAGGCAGCTAGTGTCACCAAGATTGTTTCAATGGCGAAAGCAGAAATCATATTTCTGTGATGCCTTCTTTGTGTAGTTTGTGCACTACTTTGTTGGGACCATATGCGTAAATGTGGTTAATAGAGGGCTATTGTAGATACTGAATTTTTTTTTTAGAATTTCTAGTAGATACACATAAAGAACATGCACATAAACACGATAGATGAGAAACATAAATGTAGATATCACAACAGTTGAGAAACATAAATGTAGGCATCATGGTCACAATTTTTTAGAGACATAACATAATTGAATGGTATACCCAGACGATGCAACACAACTATCACTCCTCTGGTTCCAAGTTTACACTGCGGGATCCAAAAACCATAGATAAGGAATAAATTTAGAGAGTGAAGGAGGGCCATAATGACCAAAATAATATAAGGTCCCTATATTATTTCATTCACTATGGCCCTCCTCCTTTGCCATTTAAATTTATTCTTTATCTATGGTTTTTGTTTACTGCAGTGTAGACTTGGAACTGGAGTAGTTGCATTACATTATCTGGGTATACCACTCAATTATGTTGTGTTTCCAAAAAATTGTGAGCATGATGCCTACATTTATGTTTCTCAGTTGTTGTATCCCAGGACCCCATATGACCCTTTACGATCCCTAAGAATACATCTTAGAGGTCTTAAATGTCGTAAAGGATCATAAGAGGCTCCTAGGAGGGGTCAGATGAGCTTCCACCTTCACGTGGTTGGCCCTATTAAGTAGAGAATGTTAAACTATTCTCAAAACAAAGAGAAGCTCAATAATTTAAGATCTCAATCCATGTATGACAAATATATATTTCTTTTTAAAAAATAGTGATTGTTGCAATTACAACGGAAACCATAGAATAACTGACGGAAAAACTAAAAGCTATGATTATCTGTCAGAAGCATCAATTACTTCAAGGAGCAATGATCACTTCAGCTCGCCGATCTCAACAACAATGCAAAGAGTAGCTCGATTTTGTCTTCAAGCCGATCAATGCATAGTCTACTCAAACTCCAAGTCAAGTCACTGCTACACTCCAGGAACAAAGCACATCCAATTCAGACCAAAGAATTCAAGAAGTTGCTCAAATCAAATCTGAATGAAATCAGGTCCACATATATCCCATGAACACATTAGGAAGAATGCATCTCTGATCACCTCAATAATCCATGAGCCACTATCGAATCTACTGCAAAGTCATCTCCGAATGACATAACCAAATCATGAGCAGGGATAAAAGACCTCAACTCACCAAACCACCTTACAAGTCGATCGAGATCTAAAAGTAATGCACCCAGCTCAAACCAGATCTACAACTAGCTTGAACTAGATCTACAAGAACACCATTCTGAATCCATACCAACTCGATCAACAAATATATATATATATATATATATATATATATATATATATATATATATATATATATATATATATATATATATATATATATATATATATATATATATATATATATATATATATATATATATATATATATATATATATATATATATATATATATATATATATATATATATATATATATATATATATATATATATATATATATATATATTTGATTTTCATCGCAACTACGACGGCATACAACAGCGATGACTATCTGTCAAAAACATCTGACATCTAGCCGTCGCATGTATAGTATCACTGGCAGTAAAAAACTATAAACGACAGATATCCTTTGTAACCTTCCGACGGTTATCCATCACATGTACAGCATCTCTGTCATTAAAAACCTACAAACAACAGATATCTATCGTAAACTTCCAATGAATATCCGTCGCATGAACAGCATCTTCATCGACAAACAAACTATAAATGATAACTACCCATTGGAATATTCTGACGGGTCATCATCATTTGTATTTTTTATGACTAATGGGTGTCATAATTGAAATGACAACAAATAGGCCCAACGATATGTTCGCCATGTTGGCACCCCCTTTTTGCGACGGCCATAGTCATCGTAATTACGATGCCAATAAAAGTTGTCATTTTTTTCGACTGCAAAACTGTGACGGCGAGTGGTGTCACTTAATCAATGGTATACTGTCAGAATTCTAACAGTCGGTCATCAAAAAAAGGTCTCAAATGTACTAGTGTCCTTATTCTGTACTTAGTCATTTTCATGACTAAGACTCTGGTGACAATCTCGACAACATGCGATCACTCTAACATAAGTGTTGCCATAAATGACAACCCTTAAGTGATTCTCAGTACTCCAAAACATCACATGCCAACAATCTCTCCCTTTGGCATTGATGGCAACACTTAGAAAAATGACTAAGTGTCACAATACAACTTTTCTTTTTTCTTTTTTTTCTACATCTCTTCTTTACTTATTACTCCTTCATATTTCTTTATGTTCCTCATTTCTCCTTTCTCTTCCTCTCCCTTTGACATTAATGGCAAAGTTACTGTCAAAATTACAAAATTTAAGCACAAATGGTTTAGTGCTTGCTCACCAAATTTAAGACATCCTTGAAAGAGCCTTCCAAGGTCTTAACTTCTTCAATCCATGAATTTATCAAAAGTTCACTAACATGGATTAATCCATTCAGTGCATATGACATTTTCTCTACTTCCTTAAGCTCAGTGAGAGTGGATATTGACATTGAGCCTTCAACCTTTATCATCTCAGAGAGATGAGTCTCCAACATTGAGAGCTTGGGAGTCAATATGCTTCTTAATAAGCCAAATCTATCTATAACTCTCCCTTTCTCCATTTCTAGTATTCCTATCTTGTCCAATAGTCTGTATGTCTCCTTATCTATTTCTCCCACATCTTGTGAAGATGATTCACAACTGTCCATTAGACTGTCAAGGGTAGCCCTGTCTTTAGCTATGATCTCCTCATTGTTCTGTATATGTCTGCAAGGGTTTATGCAATAGCTATAAATTTTCTTGCCTTGTGCTACACAACTCTTGGCCTTAAGAGTGGTAGACTTAAGAATGCCTAAGTCCCATGAAATGGACTTACAAACTTTGCTTAACTTCTTTTTCAAGAAGTTCTTTTCAACCTTCTCCTCAGTTGTTTTTAGCAATGAGTCAAAATGACTATCAAAGCTACCCAATATTGTACTAAGATTCTCAGCTTCATCTTTGTCTTTGAGGATAACCGGTGAGGGAAGTAATTTGTTCACTATTTCAACAGCCCTCACCATTATCTTAGTTCTTTTATCTCCTTTCTGAGTTGATCTCTCCTTGGCTTTAGAAAAATCCATAAATGATAGTATCATTAGCTCATCTTCATCCATGTTATCCACATCAAAACTGACTGGTTTGGCCACACTTTCCAACAATAAAGATGTGTCCAAACTGACCTTAGTGACTTTTTTTTATTTTACCTATTCATCTTGCTTCTCCTGTTTCTATGTTTGCTTCTACTATGTTACTTCTTCTTGTTTTTCTTTTGATTTCTCTCCCTCAAAAGGATCAGGTGCATCAATAGCTATGCTAGAAGATGCCTCCATTTTATCTCTTATTCTCTTCAACTGCTCCTTAGTGATTCCCACCTTTGTAGTAATATCTTTAACAATTTTGCTAACCTTTCTCTTCCTTGTTACCTTTTCCTGCTCTTCTCTCACTTTCTCATACTTCTCTCTGTAAGTACCCCATCTTTCTTGGGTAGGGTCTTTTTCTACTGCTAATACATGTTCCACTTGCATGGTTAGGATTTCAGCACTTACCTCATATCCCATAGGATAGCACCACTTGGTTCTAGGCTCAAATGCCTCAAAGAAAACACAATCTATTTCAACCATGAAACATATAGTGTCCTCATATTTTTCCACCATCTCTTATGGTATCTTGTACCTTCCTTTAATCTACCTTTGTAGTATCTTTGTCATAGAAAACAATTCTCCATCTACCCAGTCCTTCTTATGTCTTCTATAACTATTTGATATTTGAAGTCCAGTGGGTACATCAATCTTCCATGCTTTGGGATGCATGCCAGGAAAGTTATGAATGGAATGAATATACATATGAACTAGCAATGATCCAAACCTAAATGCTTTGGATTTTTCTTTCTTAATAACCTTAACATTTTCTAGATATTGTTGTGCCAAAACTTTTGCAAAGGTTATATTGTTTGTTTTCTTTAACCATTCTATAAGCCATCATGATAACTCCAGTAGAAACAGAGTTTGATCTGCTATTGTAAAATAATTTGTAACTTAGCAACATTGCTATCAATCTGACATCCTGTAAATATATATCATTAACTGTCATCCCTCTCTTATCCCATTTAGAATGAGTTAGGGTTTTTGCCTGTTTCCTTAGGTTTTTCTCAACCACAGGTAAGGCTCCTTCATTATCAAGCCCTATGATCTCATGAATCATCTATGCACAAATCTTTTCTGGTTGCTCACCAATCCACAAAAACTGGTCATGAATTCTGCTAAGAATTATCTTAAACCATTCGACTTATGGAAATTATGTGAGTAGGGTTAACTTAAGGATTGATTGATCTTTTAGGTGTTTGAATTCCTCTACCATGGATCCATCAGCTTCTACCATATTGTCCAATTCACTATAGATGTTAACCTCCCCAATGGTCTCATACTTGTAGTGAATGTATGCCCTAATATCTTCTACGTGTAACACGCCTACGAGGGTTTGTGAAAATGCTCCTTCCGGATCATCCTCACAGGATTTGAATGGATGCCTTTTGAATTTGTATCTAGTTCTATCTACAACATCATTAATTGCTGGTGTATCCATGAATTTCCAAAGAGATTAGGTCTAAATACCTTAAATGCACTCGAATCTAATGTTTGGCTTCACGCGAACACAAAATATCTCTGCTAGATCATTGTTCTTCTTTCACACTTCAGATCTCCTTAGTTGTTGAACAACAAATGGTGTAGGAATGAGATCCCTCAAGTCTTTTATCTATCACAAGTTGAGTGTGTACATTAAAGACGGGTAGCTCAACTTCACATGTCATCTAGTCAATGCAAAACTCGTGAACACAGAAGATGAAACTTCAAGTGTTGCGATCTCATCTATAGATTCCACAACATTTGTACACATCACACCTAAGCTTGCATGAGCTTACTCCTCTTATATAGGGGTTGGATAATTTCTGTTATCTACATCCAATGCTCCCCATAAGGCCATGAGGCCTTCTAGGTTGATACCTCAAAGAACTCATCATGCGAAGACACAACATCATCAGATGTCTCTCCCTGAACCATTGCCTTATTTAGAACGTTTACTTTCCATATCTTTTCATCCTCTAATTTTTTGTATTCATTCATGTAATCATTTAGGCTTTTACCACTATCACCCATATTCTTCCTTATAACCATAGGTGGTGGTCCTTCTGGTTCACTAGATCTCCTTGGTCCTTTGTTGTCATCTCCATTGTATCTACAAAACTTCACAATGTGACCTGGATTGTACATTTGTAACAAATAGGTGGTCTTCTTCTTTCTTGATTATTTTTTAGCTTACAGTACCTTGCTATGTGCCCAAAGTTATTGCATTTATGACATGTAACCTTGGCTACAGATTCTTCTCTGACATAGTCTTTCTTATACCTGGACTGATCAGGTTTTCTATAATCTACCTTCTTGTGTCCACACTCATAGCAATTAAAATAGTAGCTAGTAAAGGGCTTAGAGTTACCTTTACTTCTGCAATCTCTCTTCATGTGCCCAACTTTGTTGCATCTGAAACATCTACCTCTTAAGGGTCTGAATTGTTCTCTAGGTTCTTCGTTTGTAGGCATTTTTTCAGTAATAGGTCTTTCCTCATTCTTGGCTTCTTTAGGTTCTTCTTGAGTTTTTTAACTTTCAGCTTCATTGAATCCACTCATATCTCCTTGAGGTTTTTGTCTTGCTCTTTTTTCATCACTCTTGTCATTGCTTGTGTGTAATTTTTCAATGAGTAATTTGTCTTGAGTGAGTTCTCCTTTAATAATCTAATTGTATTTATCCATTTCTTGATATTTATCCGTGTAATGGTCAAGTTCAGTCTTCATTTGACCTATCTACAAGTTATCTTCTTTTAGTGACTCTTCAACTTTGTTTCTTTCATCCTTTTCATGTTGAATCTCCTTGATCATCAAAAGATTGATTTGTTCTTTTTCTTGCTCCAACTTCTTTACTTTGTCTGATGTATCATTGTATGAACCTTCTTTGATTTTCTCCATAAGGTCTTGTCTCTGATTTTTTACAATCTCAAGTTATTATTTAAGTTTCCTCATGAAACATTCTACTCTTCTTAACTTAAATTTTAATTTGTCATTCTCAACTTTCATCTTATCCAGATCTTCAAGTGCAACTTCAAAGTTCTCTTGCAAAACTTCTGAATCCATTCTAATCTCCCTTAAGTTGTTAGACTTTTTCTTCAAGGCCCAATAGCTCTGATACCAATTGTTAGGATTAGGTAATACTGAGAGGGGGGGTGAATCAGTATTACTGAGCTTTGATCTTTTCAACTTTAAAAAATTATAAACAATCCAAATTAATGCATAAATGAAAAGAGAATACAAGCATAACATATTCATTACACCATGATTTGTTCTCGAGGAAACCCTGGCCAAAGGGAAAACCCCAGTGGGGATAGTACCCACAAATATGCACTAAAATATAATATCCTTGTTAGGAGATCTAGCCCTGTTAGGAGCTAATTTTACATAGTACATTTCCTTTTTAGAGGAATACAAAACCCTGTTAGGGGTATACAAAACACTGGGTTAAAGGTGGTGAGCACACTACTCTTTAAACCAATACTTGTCTCAAAATAGTTCTCAAAAGGAGAAAAATACAAGTACTTACCTTTCTTAGATAGTTCCAATTGTAGCTCGGCCTCTTACTGATCTTGCATCAGATCTCTACTCTTGTATTCACAAACTTACTATGTCATCATTACCATACCATACTACACTTTTACAAAAACACTCCATACTTATACAAAATCAGTCTTCCAGTCGGCTTCACAATTATCATGAAAAACATAATAATAACTCATGCAATTATTATCTATGGATTTGGCACCCTTACAATACCAAAGAGTCAGAAATATTATTAATTCACCTTTCTTAGTATGTTACCATATTCACTTTTCCTTCCTTAATCTTCGTAACTGATCATATACCCTGTTACATTGTTTTACTGCCTTCGCATATCTTCCAAACATTGTATCTCACAAATCTAGAAACCAAAACTTATGCGATCTTAACTGAAGCATTTGAATATCCCAAAATACCTCTAGTTAACTTTGCAAGCCATAATACCTTCTATATCTTCATCGCTGACCAAAACTATGCCATTGTACCCTGTCATCTTGATTCTATACTTAGTCATTTTCATGACTGAGACTCTGGTGGCAATCTCCACAACATGCAATCACTCTAACATAAGTTTTTCCATAAATGACAACCCTTAAGTGATTCTCAGTACTCAAAAACATCACATGCCAACATAATGGAGCATTTTGTCCACTATAAAAAGGATTCCTCACAAGAAAATATCTGATTTCAAATTTAGATTTTAGAAAACACAAGAGAGAATCCCTCCAATTTTAAGGACTTTTTCAAACCATGCATTCTTATTTTACTTAAGGGATTTTAATAGCATCATATCATGTTGGACTAAGTATGGAAAGGTGTGTACTAAGAGGGGAGGGGTGAATCGGTATTGCAAAATAATTTTAACTATCTTTCTTAACCATTCACCAAATTCATAACTTTGCATGCATCTCATAAAATATATAAATAATTAACAATAAAAATAACTCATAACACATTCATTTTGGTATCACATAAATCCTTGTTAGAGGATAAAACTATGATGGGGATGACACCCACAAAACTTCACTAGTACTGCAGTAAAAAGTTTGCTCAGTTACAGCTATACTATTAGGTATTTCTGATAGCTTATCCTGTTAAGAGTATTAACCCTATTAAGAGTCTAAAAAATAGTTAAGAAAACCTTGCTAAAGGATTTTTTAATTCTAATCTAAGAACTGTACCTAGTTAAAGGATTTACAATGTAAGATCTATTAGGATCTTCTCAGTTAAGAGACTTTACAATTCTGATTACAAACTTAATTAGTAACAAATATGTATGTAGTACTTGCATCAATCATATGCTTATCAGACTCAATGTGCTCATTAACTGACTACCTCATACTATGTTTCACTCACAATATCAATTTTGTACTTGGTAGATTCAACTCTAAATCAAAATTACACTCTTCTCTTTACTTGTTTGTTACTCGGTAGCTTCTCTTCTCATAACCTTCTCTCTGCAATCTCTTATTCACATATGCAGATTACATTAATCTCACATGCATATTTATCTTCTCACTTAGATCCAATTTATATATAATTCTAGAGGTGGTGGAAATGTTCTAGAATGATCTCCTTAAGCAGTGCTAGCATTGGTTACTCCTCCAATGCATATTCACATTTAATTCTTATTGGTGGATGTCACCTTGTAATCATGCATAATCATCATGTTTGAATATCCAATTCTATGTTAGACAATCTCCTCAAGATCTGTAAACCATTTTCTACTCGGTGTCCAAATTTGATGTATCTATAGATTCTCCTTGTGTCATCCTGAGATGCTCGGTAATACATTTTCCAATTTTCTTGGTAACTGTATCATCTCTCGGTTTGGTGGATGTTGTAGCTTGATACAACACGGTTCTTCACTTCTTAGTGACTAAACTTCCTTTTATTTTACCAAAAACTATCTTTCCTTTATTTTCTTTTACTGAATATTTTGTTTCTCTTACTGACTTAACTTTCCTTCATTACTGAATGACTTTGACAATCATTATGACTTTCTCATAACTAATGACAACAAAATAACTCATAGGAGTATCATATCAATTATGATACAATCAATGGGAAGAAATACACTTCCTAGAGCTTATGACACATCCATCAGAGCTAAGAATACCCTTATTCAAGCTAGCCAAATATCTCCAAGGCCTCTCATGCCTATTTTTCCTATGGCACCTATAATGCAGCTAGTAGTGATGTTACAAGAGACCCCTATAGATATTATTCCAGCTACTCCTTCATTACCGACACCAAATTCATAGCCTAATGGCTCTGGAAATGCTTTTCTAGTTCAATCTATTAAGCTATAGGAGATAAAGGGATTATTATAGAACTTTGGAAATGAAATTGTGAATATCTTAAAGTAACAGAACCAATATTTTAGACCTTTCTAGGCCTCTTATCAGCCTCCATATCAGAAGAATCAATTTGGGAATATGTCATTTTACCAAGAAAATAACCAAGGCCAGAGACCTCCTAACAATAGGCCTTATCAGCCATATAACCCAAATGTTGCCAGTACTTCAAAGGAGATTGAATTGGTGCAAAATAACCTTGCACAGGACTATGAGTGTTGTTTCCCATGAAATTAGCCCCAAAATCAAAGCACATGTACAAATGGGGTAATCAATCAAGCTTTGATTGTGCAGAGTGTTTCCATTTTTTATCCAAGAAGTTAGAGGAAGCCTCAATACCGCATCACGAGGAATAACTAGAGACTACACTTATAAATTGCAAAGATGAAGATTTCTATGGGGTGAATCACACTGGCCCATCAATTGCAGATAATACAAGGAGAAAGAAAAGAGAACTTGATAGAGGTTAGAAATTTGTTCAAGTTTTAGAAACAATAACTAAAGCTACAGGTGGTAAGAAAATTGATACCTATCCTTCTACAAGTCATGGACCTGTTGTAGGAAAAGTTACAAGTGATGTTAGTCAACAGGGTGTTCAAAATGTGCACATTTTGCAAAATGCCAACCTTTACTAAGAAAAGTACAACCAAAAACAATAGCTCAACCAATGATTATAGCTACTACTAAAATTTTAATTACTACTCCTAAGGTTCAAAACAAGGTTAGTTTACCTCAATTTAACATTTTAGATCATATGGAAAAATTTAATGTCTCCATGTCCATGTGGAATTCATTAACTATACCTAGTCAAAAGGATCTACTCAATGAGTCCACTAGATTGATGCCTAAAATAGCATCTTAGTGTCCTTAAAGTAGGGGAATAAACCCTATCTTACCTCTCAGATACTCAAAAGTATCCTTAGGTAGTGGTTTAGTGAATATATCATCTAGTTGCTCCTTTGTTGGTGCATATTCTAACTTGGCTACCTTTTCCTGCACTTTCTCTATTAAGAAATGATATTTGATTGCAATATGTTTAGTCTTAGAGTGCATAATTAGGTTCTTGTAAATTTTAATTGCACTTATATTATCACATCATATAGTGAATGGTTCAGTTATTTTCTCTTCAATACCTTCTAAGATCTACTTCATCCATGCAATTTGAGAATAATTTATAGGTGTTGCTACATACTCAACTTTTATAGTTGATTGGGAAATGTGATTTTTCTTCTTACTTGTCCATGACACAAGTAGTCCTCCTATGAATAATGCTCCTCCACTTAGAAGACACTTTCCAGGGCTTTCCCTTTCTCTTTTAACATCACTACTAGCTCCATTATAGGTGACATAGGAAAAATTGGCATGGGTGGCCATGGGGATATTTGGCCAGCTTGAATAAGGGTATTCTTAGCTCTAATGGATGTTCCATAAGCTCTAGGAATTTTATTTCCTCCCATCAATCGTATCATAATGGATATGATACTCCTATGAGTTATTTTGTTGTCATTAGTTATGAAAAAGTCATATTGATTGTCAAACTCATTCGGTAATGAAGGTGTAATGTTGGTAAAGAAGTAGGGGGGGTCTAGCCTTACCCTTTACCAAGTATATTGTTATGTTATCTATGTGAGAAATGGGGGAAAGTATAAGATCTATCCCTAATCCAAATTCCCAAAAAGAAAGATCCAAACTGATTAATCACAAAGAAGTGATCAATACACAAATTAATCAAACTATGGAGAATATGAAGAAAGGAGAAAATATTATACTTTACTATAGAAACTATGTGCTTGAAATCTTAAATAAATAGAAGACAAATACAAACCTTAAAATAGGGAAAATCTAGAAAATGTTGATTTCTTATGTCTGTAGATAGTTTTGGGGAATTCCACAACCTGCTCTGGACTGGAAATACCAAGATAGAGAAAACCCAAAAAACATTTGTCTTTTTTAGGTCAGGTCAACTTTGACCCAGATAGAGGGGCACAATCTTACCCCTCACTAAAGGTTGTCCCTAACCTGAAACAGATCCGATGGAAATTCTAATTGCGGATCTCAGAAGTTCACCAAAAAGGGTATCCAGATCTGATCTGCAACTCATTGTCATGTACTTGTACCTACAAGAAAAATGGTTTTTGTTGTTTGGATGGGGTGTTTGCCTTGGTCAAACCCCAGTTTCGAATCAGCCTTGAAATGTAATTAAAATTGCAATATATAAACAAATTAAATAGAACTATTCACCTTGCTTATGTTGAAATCCGTGTGGAGGATTCGAATCCTTGAATCCACAAGTAAGGATGCTCCAAATGAATGTAGAATGGTATGTAGGATGTCTCAAATCAATGGCATTAGATCTTCAACACCAATCTTGAATAGATCTTGGATTAGGAAGAGGCTTGGATGAATGTGGATGGACAAATCTTCAACAAGAGGGCTCCATAGAGCTTGAATCCTTTAATGGCTACTAATGGATCTCCTTGATGAATTGGATCTTGAATGCTTGAAGATGGAGGAATGCTTGAATTCTTTCTTTCTCCTTCTTTCTTGCTTGATGATTACTTGAATTTTCTTGAGAGCTAGATGTCTTGATCATGAAAAGTGGATGTGAAAATGAGAGAGGAAGGCTTCCTTTTATAGTGATCTAGGGCACAAACTTCTAGAGAGGCCAACATTGGAGAATTAAATCCCAATTAACCTTAACCCCTAGAAATGGACCTAGATTAAATGCAATTTAAGAGTTTACCATTCTGAAATCCGAAACAGTCGACCTGGAAGCGGGAAAATAAAAC
This sequence comes from Chamaecyparis obtusa, assembly GCA_027943335.1. Taxonomy (NCBI): domain Eukaryota; kingdom Viridiplantae; phylum Streptophyta; class Pinopsida; order Cupressales; family Cupressaceae; genus Chamaecyparis; species Chamaecyparis obtusa. The sequence continues at coordinate 1,072,588 of BSBK01000006.1, read as the reverse complement.
TTTCTAAAGCCTGATATCTTGAAACCTTCGGAACTTGAAAATTGGACCCAGGGTCAGGGTCAAGATCTACTTTGACCTAGGTCAGGTTCGAGGTCAACTCTTCCCTAGGTCAAGGTTGAGGTCGACCTTGACTCAGGAGGTCAACTTTGACCCTGAGGTCCCAGATCTTAAGTTCTCAGGACCAGGTGCCAGGAAAAGCTAGAAATAGGTGGAGAGAGAAGTAGAATAGGGGGAAAAAGCTAGATCCATGAAAAGACCTATTCAAAGCACTTGACATGACCCCAGACCACTTACTCAGAGGGCTAAACATTCTTATCATGGAAGTGCTTCCATTTTAAGATGATACATTAAGCCCCCACTTTAGCAAGAGTATGGACTTGATGCAAACTCTTAGTAAAGGAGATCATAATGAAAAGATAATCTTATTGAAATCAAAGGGACAAAAAAATCCTCAAGCCCCCAGGGACTCAAGTCTTCATCAACTTGAAGATTACAATAAGAGAGACATCTCTAGAAAAGAGAGAGAAGACGGTGTGATTATCTCTCCCAATGAGAACTTATGTCCCATTGTGAACCACACAAGGAAACAACGCAACTGGAAAGATGGAACTGAACCACCTAATGAATGTGGCTACTCACTAGTCAACCCATCAAGGATTCACCCTCGAGAATATTCTATTCCACAAGAGTAAAACCAAAAGAGATCCAGTCTTAATTTCACCTTTGACCTTAAGGGATCATAATTTGAAACTGGAGGGATCAAGAGATCCTAAATAAAAATCCATGCTTTAAGGATTAGTCACTAATCCATAAAGGAAGAAAAGTATCTTGAAAAATAATATATGTATATTGAAAAGTGTGTGTGTGCAATAGGTGAGCAAAGCATATGCCCCCATGTTAAAGTCATTTCTAACACTTTAACAGGAACAATCACTTTAACAAAAACATAAACAACTCCATTGATTACGTTTCCACTATGAGATGCCCCCAAATGAAGATAAATTAAGGTAAATACCACATAAACATACAGAGAACACAGAAGGGATCTACCTGTCGTGGGGTTAGTATGATCATAAGATAATATATATGATATTATTACAAATGAATTGACATCATTCGCCAAAGAAAGTAGAACTACAATCACAATGGAGGAAAGATCACATAAGAGATACAAAGAAGAATATTTTCAAACCATGACCTGGAGACCAAAAAGAATCAGTGCTACCAAGTCACGAATCCAAGCAGATTACACAAGGAAACATTTATGAACAATAGCACAAATACAACATAACATGAAACAACATATGGAAGAATAGAGATATATGTAGAGGAATTGCACAATAGGTTTGATTCCTTTATCACCTTGAACCAAAAAAGTAACAAGGGTTGTATAAAATAATCTAACAACATTTAGCAAACACATCACGGGAGAAGCACAATACTACAGGAAAACACACAACAAAGGCTACCATGAAGGACAAGCCAATCAAGCACATTTCCTACTCTCCCCATCTTGTTCTATATCATTTAGGGAAGGTGGGTAACTCACAAGAGGGACTATATCCAACACAGTATGAATGATAGCCAATTCCAAACAAGGCTCCTCTTGAGAACCATAATGTTTGATACTAGGTGTAAGTATTAATTGTGATGAAAGAATATTAGGTAAATCAATGTTAATGTCAATAGTCTCATATTAATCATTAACATCATCAAGAGTATCTTCTTCATCCAAATTAATCAAAATAGGATCTAAAATATGAATAGGATCATCATAATCTTGCATTTTAACATCATTATTAGCAACAACTTCTTCTAACACATCATGCATAGGCTTATCAAAAGAAGGTAAAGATTTTTGAAGAACATAATTACGAGCTTTAGCTTGAGCATGACACTTCTTACAACATTCATTAGTAGATCGATTATGTTTTTCCTTACTTGAAATATGTTGAGAACTAGGAGGAGAAATTATCGGATCCTTCACAGGTTATATAGGAGGATTAATAGGATTATCAGCAGACTGACAAGAAATTGTAGGAACTTGATTAACCAAACTAGAAACCATAGATAAAGGAGGTATGGAAGGTGTAGGAAAAAGACCATGATTAAGATCCATAGGAGGTATGCTCAATTCAAAAATCTTACGATGCTTATAGGCTTGATATGAGTGGAAAAGATTATCAGGTCGAGAAGGACATGAATTAGGTAATGAAGGCCAAAAGAAGTCAAGAGTAGCACAATCTCTAGGCCTAGAAGGTTGATATAAACTATGATTAATCATCTTCACTTCTTCATCATGAATTAATTTAAGGCATTTATGGATAGGTGAAGCAACATCATGCATGGCATTCAACCAAGGCAAACCAAGCTTAACTTGAAATTGATCAGAAGTAGGAACAACAACAAAGGTAGTGTTCACAATTTTACCACAAAGTTCAACTGGAAAGTTAATAGAACCAAATGATGGATAAAGAAAACCATTACAAGTTTGAATCCACACCTCTGATGTATCATAAGAATCACGTTGTAATTTTTTCATAAAAAGATTTTCTTCAGTAATAACATTGAATAAGGATGTAGGATCAACAAGACAACCATGAGTAGGTATCTAAGAAATCCTAACATAAATGTAAAGGGGACCATCAAGAGCTTTAATAGTCTCAGAATCATCAAAGGTAATCAAAAGTTCCTGAGGTCTTTTATTCTTAGGTTGTTGTTGAATTTTAGGTTGAGTTTTCAATTTAGGCTTAGGGTTTGGTATAGGTTGAAATTGAACTTGAGATTGAAGCTGAGGTTGAGGCTGAGGTGGAGATATAGATTGAACAACATGCTCCACTTGATTAACAATGTGATTAAGATCGTCCATCTTTGAATCATACACAATATCCATAGAAGATGGCTAAGCAATGGTATTAGTATCATGTGTAGGTAAAGGATTCGTATAGATTTGAAGATTTTGATTAGGAGGAGAGACAAATTTGTTCCCACTACCATCAAGATTATCAACAGATAAGGCATTAGAGTCAATTAAGTCTTGAACCTTATGTTTTAAAGAATAATATTTCTTAGTATCATGACCATTCTGATGATGATATTGACAAAAAGCTTTAGGATCAAAGGATTTAGATGCAATCGTAGAAGGTAAAAGAGGTCAAATAGGAGGTAAAGTAATCATATTAGCAATTAACAACCTATTCATAATAGAATGTAAAGATTCAGAAAGAGGAGTAAACGTATGATTTAATCAAAAAGCAGTGGATGCAGAAGTGGCATTGTGAGATGCAACAACAATTTGATCAGCAACTGCATTTGTTTGTTTGTTTATCTTGACATAGTTGTTGAATTTTTTTAATTTGTTTGGATTAGGAGCAGCATCACTCTTATCAACTGGAACAAGAGCCATTGGAGTGTTGCTCTCAAATTGGCTCACTTGTAATTGATAATGATCAAGTGCTGCACAAAGTTGTTGAAAAGAGGTAAATTCAGTAAGCAAAATCTTATCTCTAATATCCTTTTGCAAATTTGAAATAAACATACATTGAATATCAATATCAGGAATAGGATAGGAAATTTGAGCATGTAAATGCTTAAATCTACCAATAAAATTAGTCAATTTTTCCTTGGCACTTTGTTTACAATGCATCAAATCAGTCAAAGACACTTGCAAACCAATGTTATTTTGAAATTGTTGAATAAAAGCATTAGCAAGCTTTGGAAATGAGTCAATAGAATAAGGAGGCAAACAATACCATTGTAAGGCCTTGTCATGAAAAGTTCTAGCAAACAACTTGGCTAAAATCCTATGGTCATGAGCATAACCACTACAAAGGATTTTAAATTTTTTAACATGATGAACAAGGTCTCCCTTACCATTATAATTCTCAAGATGAGGCATGTCGACTTGCTGAGGAATGGGAGTACGAATAATGTCTAGAGACAAAGGACTTCCCATGTCACATGTAGGAATGCTAAACTTGTTTTGAGTCAAGGATGCAAGTTGTTGTTGTAAAGATGACATAGTTTGAGCCAAACTGATGATTGTTGAATCATTAGAGGAAATAGGAGGAATAGAAACATTAGAAACACTAGGTAAAGTGTAAGAAGCAGTGGGAATGGAAGAAACAACTGGAGGAACACTCAGAACCATAGTTGGAAGAGGATTGGAATAAGTAAAAGGAACATTATGGTAAGAAGGTTGTGATGTAGGAAGGGACGCGGGAGGAACACTCATAGGAATAGAGGGAACCGTCACAGACACCAAAGAAGGAGTATAGGTAGGAATACTAGATAAAGGAACAGAAGAAGGTTTGATACTAGTAACCAAAGGAATCAACCCTAAATCTTGAGCTTCTTGAGCTAAAGGTTTAACATTTGAATGCACAAGATGAGTAATACCACGCAAGAGATTAACACCTTGATCATTATCACGAAGAACTTTCTTAAGAGCCTCGATAGCTTGAATAGAATATTGATTATGGTTTTCTTGAATAAGCCAATTACTCATTTTATCAAATTCAGTTGAAAGTTTTTGGACTTGTTCAGGAGGAACTCTTAAAGCATCATCCTCATCATGAGATGAGTGAGAAGATTTTTGCTCCATAATAGGATTGGAATCATGAATAATCAAATTGTCATTCGGGATCCTAAGGAAAGGAGAGGAAGATTTAGGATCAAAGGCACCCATGATTCTATGAATTCTTCTAACCGGAATGTTATAGGTAGGACTAGTGGTAGTAAAGCTCATATACCAATGCAACGCAAATGAACTAAACTAGGAAAACACACAGCATGAACAAATGAATATTTTTGTATTTTAAAGAAATTTTGCAATTTTTTTTTGGTATTTTTGAAATATAAAAGAAAAGAAATATAATTTTATGAGCATGCAAGTTTTAACATAAAAGGAAAATCTAACACCAAAAATATATAAAGGTAAATCTAACACCACAAACACAATAGGGCATCTAATTCCACAAAAGAAAGTGGGTAAGCATGTCGGGTTCACCAAAATGTAATGTTGGTAAATAAATAGGGGGGAGGTCTATCCTTACCCTTTACCAAGTATATTGTTATGGTATATGTGAGAAATGGGGGAAAGTATAAGATCTATCCCTAATCCAAATTCCCAAAAAGAAAGATCCAAATTGATTAATCACAAAGAAGTGATCAATACACAAATGAATCAAACTATGGAGAATATGAAGAAAGGAGAAAATCTTATACTTTAGTATAGAAACTATCTACTTGAAATCTTAAATGAATAGAAGACAAATACTAACCTCAAAATAGGGCAAATCTAGAAATGCTGATTTCTGATGTCTGTACATGATTTTGGGGAATTCCAAAACCTGCTTTAGATTGGAAATACCGAGATAGAGAAAACCCAGAAAAATTTTGTCTTTCTGAGGTCAGGTCAACTTTGACCCAGATAGCGGGGTACAATCTTACCCCAGGGCACAATCTTGCCCCTAACTAAAGGTCTTCCCTGACCTGAAACAACTCTAACAAAAATTCTATTGGCGGATCTCGAAAGTTCACCAAAAAGGGTATCCAGATCTGAACTACAATTCACTATCCTATACCTGTACCTGCAAGAAAAATGGCTTTTGTTGTTTGGATGGGGGGTTTGCCTTGGTCAAACCCCAATTTGGAATCACCCTTGAAATGTAATTGAAATTGCAATATATTAAGTAAATAGAACTATTCACCTTGCTTATGTTGAAATCCATGTGGAGGATTCGAATCCTTGAATCCACAAGTAAGGATGCTCCAAATGAATGTAGAATGGTATGTAGGATGTCTCAAATCAATGGCATTAGATCTTCAACACCAATCTTGAATAGATCTTGGATTAGGAAGAGGCTTGGATGAATGTGGATGGACAAATCTTCAACAAGAGGGCTCCATAGAGCTTGAATCCTTCAATGGCTACTAATGGATCTCCTTGATGAATTGGATCTTGAATGCTTGAAGATGCAGGAATTCTTGAATTCTTTCTTTCTTCTTCTTCTTTTCTTGATGATTTTTTGAATTCTCTTGAGAGCTATATGTCTTGATCATGAAAAGTGGATGTGAAAATGAGAGAGGAAGGCTTCCTTTTATAGTGATCTAGGGCACAAACTTCTAGAGAGGCCGACATTGGAGAATTAAATCCCAATTAACCTTAAACCCTAGAAATGGACCTAGATTAAAATGAAATTTAAGATTTTACCATTCTGAAATCCAAAATAGCTGACCCGGAAGTGGGAAAATAAAACTTCCTGAAGCCCGATATCCTGAAACCTTTAGAACTTGAAAATTGGACCCAGGGTCAGGGTCAAGGTCAACTTTGACCTAGGTTAGGGTCAAGGTCAACTCTTCCCTAGGTCGAGGTCAAGGTCAAACTTGACCCAAGAGGTTGACTTTGACCTTGAGATCCCAGATCTTAAGTTCTCAAGACTGGGTGCTAGGAAAAGTTGGAAACAGGTGGGGAGGGAAGCAAAATAGGGGGAAAAAGCCAAATCCATGCAAAGACCTATTCAAGGTGCTTGACATGACCCCAGAACACTTACTTGGAGGGCTAAACATTCTTATCATGGAAGTGCTTCCATTTTAAGATGATATAGAAGGAAAATCAAGTTGGTAAGAGAAACAAGCTATTCGCTAAAAGGAAATAAAGGAAAGATAGTTTTTGGTAAAAGAAAAGGAAGTTTAGTCACCGAGAAAGGAAGAACCATGTTGTATAGAGCTACAACATCCACCAAACTGAGAGATGATACAGTTACCAAGAAAATAGGAAAACATATTACCGAGCATCTCAGGCCGACACAAGGAGAATCTACAGATACAATGAATTTGGACTCTAAGAGGAAAATGGTTTACAAATCTCAGGGAGATTGTCTGACAGAGAATTTGAGATTCAAGCATGATGATTATGCATGATTACAAGGTGACATCCACCACTAAGAATTAAATGTGAATATGCATTGGAGGAGTAGCCAATGCTAGCACTACTTAAGGAGATGATTCTAGAACATTTCTACCACCTCCAGAATTGTATATAAATCGGATCTAAGTGAGAAGATAAATATGCATGTGAGATTAATTTAATGTGCGGATGTGAATAAGAGATTGCAGAGAGAAGGTTATGAGCAAAGAAGCTACCGAGTAATAGACAAGTAAAGAGCATATTGTAATTGTGATTAAGATTTGAATCTACCAAGTACAGAATTGATATTGTGAGTGAAGCACAGTATGAGGTAATCATTTAATGAGAACATTGAGTTTGATAAGCATATGATTGATGCAAGTACTACACATATATTTTTTTACTGATTAAGTTTGTAATCAAAATTGTAAAATCTCTTAACTGAGAAGATCCTAACATACCTTACATTGTAAATCCTTTAACCAAGTATAGTTATTAGATTAGAATTTCAAAATCCTTTAGCAAGGTAGACTTAACTAGTCTTTAGACTCTTAACAGGATAAGCTATCAAAAATAGCTAATAGTGTAGCTCTAACCAAGCAAACTTTTTACTGCAGTAGTGAACTTTTATGGGTGTCATCCCCATCACATTTTTATCCTCTAACAAGGATTTATGCAATACCAAAATTGAATGTGTTATGAGTTATGTTTATTGTTAATTCTTTATATGTTTTATGAGATGCATGCAAAGTTATGAATTTGGTGAATGGTTAAGAAAGATAGTTAAAACTATTTTGTAGTACTGATTCACCCCTCCCCTCTTAGTACACACCTTTTCATACTTAGTCCAACATGACATACTGCTATTAAAATCCCTTAAGTAAAACAAGAATGCATGGTTTGCAAAAGGCCTTACAGTTGGAGGGATTATCTCCCATGTTTTTTGAAATCTAAATTTGAAATCAGATATTTTCTTGTGAGGAACCCTTTTTATAGAGGACCACTCCATTAGTGACAGATGACCTGACCTATCTTTAAAAAATTTGTAGAGTGTAGTTCCTAATTGGTCCCAATTTTTAACAGAGCTTGTAGCCAACCTTATTTACCATTCCAACACCTTTCCTTTGAACAAGGCTACAAACAACCTCATCAAAACATTGTCCTATGTTACATGGTGTAAGATACACAAGTCTTCAACATCCTATATGTGTTCAACAAGGGTGGTTTTATCCTCACTCAAAAAATATGGAAATATTTTCAATGCAACCACTGAAATATTGTCATTGTGTGCAAAATTTAATGTGTTTCCTTGGTTAAAAGAAGAAAAAGGGTAAGCCTTGGAAAGTGTCTTATAAGAAAAAAAAAAAAAAAAGGCAAGCCCTAATTGGAAAGTTGATTGCATTTGAGCTAAGTAACTTTTATAATAGTCTATTGACTATTGAGATAGCCTTCAAGTCATTAATAAGCATTGGAACGTACAGAAAGAAAGAGAAGATCATAGTAGTTCACATGGAAATGAGTATAATAGCATCTTTCCTGAAGAGAAAGAGCAAGAAGAATTTGAAGCACTATTGGGTAACCAACTACCTAGAGGCAAAGGAAAGTACAAAGGTAAATTACCATTGAAATATTTCAATTGTAATAAGATTAGACATATTGCATCTAGATGTCCTAAAAATTGCATATATGATAAGACTAATAAAAGAGACAACCGATACCGAAGATTCAGATATTTTAAGGACAAAGGAAAGAAGTCTTGCTACCTAGATGAGGAAGGTATAACTGATGATGAATCTGAGGATACCGACAAAGAATATGAAAAATTTTTTGTTGCAATAAAGGAAGAATCAGATGAATAAAAGGTTGAAGATGAAAAAACACTTGTATCTCATGTAAGTAAACTAGACCCTTGGATTATTGATAGTGGTTTCTCGCATCACATGACTAGTGATATTGACAAGTTTGAAAATCTAGAAGAATATGATGGAGGATTTGTTAGATTTGGAAATGATGCTCCATGACCTATGAAAGGTAAGGGATCTATTGCACTAAATGAAAAGATGAAATGTAATGATGCATATTGGGTTATAGGACTGAACTATAATCTTTTGAGTGTTGCACAACTAAACAATACTAGCCATCGACTGGAATTTCATAACAGAAAAGTTAAGATCTATGGTACTGATGGAGATCTCATTGGAATTGGAGGATAATCAAGAGGTAATCTATTTTATCTTCATACTGATGCAAAGAATTGTTTATTTTCTAAAACTGAAGATGGGTGGTTATGGCATAAGAGATTGTGTCATATAAATTTTGATAACATGATCAAAGTGAGTAAGAAGAATAGATTAATAGGTCTAATGAGATTAAGCAAACCTGATAAATCTATGTGTAAAGAATGTCAAGTTGGTAAAATGACCAGGTCAAGTTTTCTAAGAAAACCTTATTCTACTAATGGTATTTTGGAATTGGTTCACACTAACCTTTGTGGTCCTATGAAAATTGAAAGCTACTATGGAGATCGGTACTTTATTTTTTTGTGGATGATTATTCAAGAATGATGTCATTCATTTTTCTAAAATAAAAATCTAATGCATTTCAAATGTTTAAGTGGTATAAGATTAGAGTTGAGAAAGAAACGGGTAAACAATTGAAGTGTCTGAGATCTGATAGAGGAGCTGAATTCATCTTTGATGAATTTAATGTCTTCTATAATGAGAATGGAATTAAAAGGCAAGTGTCTACACCAAGGACTCCATAACAAAATGGGATAGTTGAGAGAAGAAAATAGATCTATTGTTGATTGTGCTAGGACTTTGTTGATTTATAAGAAGATTGTACAAACATTTTGGAGAGAAGTTATAAGCATTGCAGTTTACACTCTCAATTGAATAAAGTTGAAGAAAGGTACAAACAATACACCTTATGAATTATGGTTTGGTAGACCACTGAATGTAAGTTATTTCAAAATCTTTGGAAGTAAGTGTTATGTATTGAAAGATTCTAGAAATGGAAAATTTGATTCTAAAGACGATGAAGGAATATTTCTTGGTTATTCTTCAAAAAGTAAAGCATATAAATGTTTGATCAAGGATTCTAATAAAATAGTTGAAAGTGCAAATGTAAGAGTTGATTAACTTGTTGAAAAGAATGAAGAGGATAGAAAAAGGGAACCTAAGGACTATGATATATTTGTCTATGTGCAAGATGGTAATTTGGTTGACACAACCGAGCAACAACAAGCAAGAATCGAAGAACAAAATGAGCTTTCACCGAGAGATGATAACAATGAAGAACAAACCACCGAACCTCTATTAGCAAAGTATGTGAAAATACATCACTCACCAAATAGAATTATTGGAGACAAGAATGCAGGAGTATTGACAAGAAGTAAGTTAAGAGATGATACTTGTTTGATTTCTAAATTTGAGCCTAGGTTGGTAAAAGATACACTAGAAAATGAAGATTGGATGAATGCTATGAAGGAAGAGATAGATCATATTGAAAAGAATAATACATGGTCACTGGAACCGAGACCTAAAATAAGAATATGATAGGAACTAAGTGGATTTTCATAAATAAACTCAATGAGAAAGGAGATGTGATAAGCAACAAAGCTAGACTAGTCTGCAAAGGGTATGCACAACAAGAAGGAATTGACTATGGTGAAACTTTTTCACCTGTTGCTAAATTAGGAGTAAGGATATTACTTTCATATGCAGCTTATAAAGGATTTAAAGTTTATCACATGGATGTTAAATCTGCATTTCTTAATGGAATACTTGATGGAGAATTTTACATAGAATAGCCCGATGGATTTGTTGATAAGGATGGTAAGAACATGGTCTGCAAAGTGCATAAAGCTTTATACAGATTAAAGAAGGCTCCTCGAGCATGGTATGAAATATTACACTCTTATTTAGTTAATATTTCATTTGAAAGGACTAGTGATAACAATAATTTATACTTGAAATGTGATAAATCTGATGAAATTCTTATTACTGAGATATTTGTTGATGACATTATATTTGGTGGTAATGAGATAATGTTTAAGTCTTTTGCTGAGGAAATGAGAAATGAATTTGAGATGTCTATGATAGGAGAGATCAAATTCTTCATTGGACTTCAAATACAACAAATTAAGGATGGGATCTACATCACTCAATCTAAGTATATCAAGGACATCCTGAAAACATTCAATATGCTAGATTCTAAACCGATTGGAACACCGATGGCTACTGGTTGTAAATTGTCAAAAGAAGATGATACTAAGGAGGTGAATGAAACACTTTACCAATCCATGATTGGTAAGTTACAGTATGTGGTCCATAGTAAACTTGACATTGCACATTCAGTTGGTATTGTTGCACTTAACATGAATCATTACAACGAGCCTTAAGAAATGTTATTGTCCCACCTCCTAGGAAAGAAAATATAACTTCCATATTGGAATGCATGAATGTGATTAATAACAAAGCTCAAATATATATTTTTTAATTTGAGTTGCCTCCTAAAGAAATTCAAGATCAACATGATTCTCCTATGGTTGTTGCCCTTATTAATGGTAATCTTATTTGGATAACTTTAGTTGATAATGGATCTAGTCTTAATGTGTGTAGAACTTATTTGTTTTATAAAATTAAGGTAGATATTTCATCAATTAAACCTGATTCTATTCCTACATGTGACTTTGATAATGTTTCTAACCAAACCTTGGGAATTATAACTTCACATGTTAAAGTTGGTCCTATTATTTTACAAACACTTGTTCATATAAAGTCCAATGCTCTTAATTATAATCTTCTCTTAGGAAGGCCATGGATAAATGTTGTGCACATTATTCCTTCAACACTTAATCAAAAATTCAAGTTCATCTAAAACAATATCATGTATATCCTTGTTGTTGATGATAAGATCCAAAATTGCTTACAAAATGAATCTTATTCTTCATCCATTCCTACATCATTTAGACAAAAAATATCTTCTCCTCCTAAAGATACTTATTCTCCTACAAGTTCTTTTTTATAAGATGATTGGGGGGTCATTAAATTTTATGCCATCTTTTGTGGGTGAATTTAACTTTCCTAATTTTAATATGACCATTTAAAGGGTCTAGTGTATCATTTTTTCAACCTGATTTTCCTAAAATTTCAACTAATAATCTTCAACATGGTTTAGGATGTATGAAACAAATCTTTGAGACTCATGAGAAACCCATGGAAGTGTTCATTCAAAAATGCTCTCCTTTTTCAACTCCCTTCCTTTTTCAACTCCTTTATCATCTAACATTCCTTCAATGTCTACCTTTAATCAAGAAATCATTTTGCCTAACCTTCTTAGTGGTAAGTTGATTTCTCAACCTAAAAATAATAATAATCATAGTCACAACCTTATGAATCTTATCGTTTTCATGTATCATAGATATCATGATCACTCTACTATTGATTGTCAAGCTATGAATTACAAAAACTAGTTGATTATGATATATTTCATATAACATGTTATAATGAGTTGTTTTTCAATCATGATTACTTTGAATAACATTTAAGTTCCTATTATGTTTCTCCACACTATGTGACATTGTTGGCCTCTCTATTAGTGGCTCATTGTCATTCACAGTGGTAAAATTTTAGGTGCCATCATACTTTGTGTCATACTTTGTGAGTAATATAATAGGTCCCCTTTCTCCTTATTCTTGTCTCTAAACTTGGGGGTTAAGGGTAATATATCAATCTCTCATCCTTTTCCTAAGGATCCACTTTCCATTGGTTAATTATCATTGGTTTATCTTGTGATATCCAATCCTACATAGAAATGTTGGTTTACATTATGGAGTATCTCTTGTATAAGAGGTATGTATCCTTGACCATAACCTCATCTTTGTTCACAGTTGGGTATCCATGTGAAGGTGTGAATTATTCCCTTCTTGTTCCATATCTATTTTCAACACCCTTCAAAAGGATCCCTTTACACTTGTTGCAAGTACCTCTTTGCATTCATCCCTTCCATGACCTCATAGGATTTATGACCTCTTTGGCTTGGACTAGGTGTTTCTTGTGGGATACCTTCCTTATTTTTAAAGGTGCATTATTATTGTTCTTTTTTTCCTTAATATGTCAAAATAGTCCTCTTTTTCCATCTACAAATAATTCCAAGTCAAGGATACAACCAAATGGTTATAGATCACATATGCTTGATTACATATAATGAGAACATATTTATTATAAATACCTATCAAGAAAGGAATTGGGACTAAAAGGGTATTTGGGTTCTCCTACCCTGGTTTCATAGAGCCTAAAGTGTTGAGACACTAATACATTTGGGGGCATTTTGCGACAGCTATGTGTCGCAATTGCGATGGCTATGTGTCGCAATAGCAACACCCATAGACGTCGCTATTTTTTAGTCACAAATTGCGACGTCTATGGGCAGCCGTCGCCATTGCGACGCCCTCCCGTCGCAATGTCGCTAAGATTTGTTAGCGGCATGGGCGTCGCCCCCCCGACGCATGGCTTCGGAGGGCCATCACAATTGCGACGGGCCTCCCAAGCAATTGCAACGAGCGCCTGCATCGCATTACGACGGGCTCCCATCGCAATTGCGACGCCCGTGGGTGGTTAAAAAAAAATAAATTATTTAATACATTGCTAATGAACCACATTAATGCTTTTTTCTTTCAACAAATGAGGACAGCCACTATAAAGACAACATGATAATGTACACTCACTGTAAGGATAGTCACAAATGAGGACATCTCATAGTGACTGTCCCTAGTGTAATTGCCACTTGAATGTATTGCTATTCAGCCACATTAATGCTTTTCTTCTTCAACAAATGAGGATAGTCACTGTAAAGACAACATGATAATGTACACTCACAGTGAGTGTACATTATCATGTTGTCTTTACAGTGACTATCCTCATTTGTTGAAGAAGAAAAGCATTAATGTGGCTGAATAGCAATACATTCAAGTGGCAATTACACTAGGGACAGTCACTGTGAGATGTCCTCATTTGTGACTGTCCTTACAGTGAGTGTACATTATCATGTTGTCTTTACAATGAGTGTACATTATCATGTTGTCTTTACAGTGTCAATATATGCATTATTACTTAAACTAAAGAGTACTCTAAATAATATGTCATTGTGGAGTTCTGATTGCTTCCAATTTGATATACGCTTGTTCTACTTATGTATCCAGCATCATGTAAGAAAAGTTGATGCTTTTAAAATAGATTCATTTAGCCATGAAATGCCTGTGCATGTTACATACAATATTCCAAGGCCCAAAACTGATTACTCATTATAATTCATGTACAGAATGATAATCAACCACAACGAGGCATGCGTAGGCGCTGCTTAGATTTTGAGGCATCAGAAGCTCGTAGAAGAAACTTGACCTATGGCTCATGGAATGCAACAAACTTATTGCCTAAAACAGGAGCATTGGTAACCACAGATGATGGTTCTGAAAAGAACACTTCACCATCAATGTCACGTGAGGGAACTGCAATTTTTGATGGCAAGCAACTTGTAGTATATAAGAGAGATGCAGGTACAAATGCTGGGAGAAGTTCCCAATCTTTATCTGTTGGACAGTTTTCATCTGCAAAATAGATTATAAAAACATGAAAATATATCAAAGATGTTTGATATTGATACAAAACAACACAGATTCATTTCTTCGTACACCTGTATATCATAAAAATCCTTGCACACTTCGAAAAATTGTATTGCCTTTTACTTACTCAAAAGTAATTTACATAAAGCAGTCATTTGATTAACATGGATCCTAATATTCACAAGTACATGGTCATGTGCTCCATCGTAGCATCTTATAGATTTAGATCTGTTCTCTGAAATAATTTAATGTTTTGTTTACAATCCACAAAAGAAATATTTTCCCTCGTCTACTTAATCCTAAACAAAAGGCCATATAGCAATATAGATAGAACTATATAATAGAAACCATAAACAATGGTAACCTTAGCAGCAGCAAGAAATTGTTGCAAAAACTTTACCTTATCATACCTAGATTGTTGCTTTGCCTGGCGGAGGGAAATTTGATCAGTAAAATTGACACAGAGTATGCTGTCTCCATTGTCATGCTGGATAACAAAACACCAACTTTAATGGGCATGTACTGTCCCTTGTGTAATTGCCACTTGAATGCATTGCTATTGAACCACATTAATGTTTTTTTCCTTCAACAAATGAGGACAGTCACTGTAAAGACAACATGATAATGTACACTCACTATAAGGATAGTCACAAATGAGGAAATCTCAGAGTGATTATCCCTTGTGTAATTGCCGCTTGAATACATTACTATTGAACCACATTAATGCTTTTTTCCTTCAACAAATGAGGACAGTCACTGTAAAGACAACATGATAATGTACACTCACTGTAAGGATAGTCACAAATGAGTAAATCTCAGAGTGACTATCCCTTGTGTAATTGCCACTTCAATACATTGCTAATGAGCCACATTAATGCTTTTTTCCTTCAACAAATGAGGACAGTCACTATAAAGACAACATGATAATGTACACTCACTGTAAGGATAGTCACAAATGAGGACATCTCACAGTGACTATCCCTTGTGTAATTGCCACTTGAATGTATTGCTATTTAGCCACATTAATGCTTTTCTTCTTCAACAAATGAGGATAGTCACTCTAAAGACAACATGATAATGTACACGGGCTGTAAGTGTACATTATCATGTTGTCTTTACAGTGACTGTCCTCCTTCAAGTGGCAATTACACAAGGGACAGTCACTGTAAAGGCAACATGATAATGTAGAGAAACGTTGTCATTTGTATTTTCAACAGTGCCGAGAGAGATTCCCTCCGCGAAATCACAGCTACAATTTCTGAGTACATTGGGTTTATTTTTCTTTTGTCATTATTATGTAATCTGGTATTCAGCTATTACAGAGCTAAAATACCCAGAAATGAGGACATATCTGTGTTGAATTTATTGTTAGCGGCTTTGGTTATTTAGAAGTTTAATTTTATTTGTTCATCTTTCAAGCACAAACATTTTGTGGACCGTAACATCTTCATTGTTTCGGGTATGCAATGAAACAGCCCTAACTTGCAACTACCTTCACGGTACTTGTGTACATTATCATGTTGTCTTTATAGTGACTGTCCTCATTCAAGTGGCAATTACACAAGGGACAGTCACTGTGAGATGTCCTCATTTGTGACAAGGACAGTCACACATGAGGACATCTCACAGTGACTGTCCCTTGTGTAATTGCCACTTGAATGTATTGCTATTCAACCACATTTATGGGCCCGTTTGGACCACAACACACAGTAGCATCTACAGAGAAGAATATCCCAGGTGTAACAAGTTGTAAGAATATACCAACAGTTCTAAGAAGTTCCCTAGCACATAGTAGCATCTACAGAGAAGAATATACAACATGAGGGCAGCCACTGTAAAGACAACATGATAATGTACACTCATTGTATGTGTACATTATCATGTTGTCTTTACAGTGACTGTCCTCATTCAAGTGGAAATTACACAAGGGACAGTCACTGTGAGATGTCCTCATTTGTGACAAGGACAGTCACACATGAGGACATCTCACAGTGACTGTCCCTTGTGTAATTGCCACTTGAATGTATTGCTATTCAACCACATTTATGGGCCCGTTTGGACCGAGGCACATAGTAGCATCTACAGAGAAGAATATCCCAGGTGTAACAAGTTGTAAGAATATACCAACAGTTCTAAGAAGTTCCCTAGCACATAGTAGCATCTACAGAGAAGAATATGGGTCAACGAGGTTGACTTCAAAGCCATGCAATCTAATGGTAATAGTAATATCATAATTTGACATACTATCAGAAATACTTCCTAAATAGACTATTCAATCTTATAAGAGATGGATTCATGAGAACTATTATTTATGAAATATGAGTCAATGACTTTAATTAAAAAAATTACACAATCTAATTCTTGTAAAAATATCAAAATTTGACACATTGAAAATACCTTCCAAAAGTATCGTTAATTGATTAATATGAATCACTACTCATGAAATATAATTTTATAAACCTAATCTAAAAACTACACAATAAAAATCTTAATAGCAATATTGTAAGAAACTATTCCCAAAAGCAAGCCTAACAAAATTTGATGAAAATCATTTTTGTTTCACTCAACTTTGACATTCACAACTTCCTCTTTTATTATAATAACAAAAAAAAATGTCTTTTTAGATATACCTCATGAACCATACTCGAATAATCTATCATTTTTCTTCTCAAAAACATATTTGCAGAGCCTGCTTCTTTTACTTGTTTGTACTTTTATCTCTCTGATGGAAAGGGTTCCTTCAGGACACATTTTTCCAAGTTCACTGCTTGAGATATTTGAGGAGGGTTCCCCTGCTTGAGTATCCATCCAACCCATATTCGAGTAGTTCTACAATTGCACAGTCTAAATTAATAATACTGAAAATTGAATGACGAATGATGATACATAGAATTGATATAAACTAATCCTAAAAACACTAAAACATTATTAATATATTTATATTTCATAAATAAAATTGATATAAAAGATCTGGAAAGATACATTAAAAAATAGAAAAACAGTAATTTATAATAGAAGGAAACTTAAATTGCTATTTAAAAAAAAAACAAGAGTCTTAAATCTTATCATTTTGTTTCATTAGCATCCATAAGTGCACACCTCTAGCATAATAATTATATTTTACCACCCATAAAATGAAAAAAAGATTTTCACAAGAGAAATTGAAGCTAGATTATAAAAATGAACCATCTTATTGGAAACTGGAACTGTTATCATACCCAAAAGGACTACAAAATTTCACCTTATCATACCCAGATTGTTGCTTTGCCTGGCGGAGGGAAATTTGATCAGTAAAATTGACACAGAGTATGTTGTCTCCATTGTCATGCTGGATAACAAAACACCAACTTTAATGGGCATGTACTGTCCCTTGTGTAATTGCCACTTGAATGCATTGCTATTTGATGCAGGGGCATCCCTAATGCAAGCCAAAGACACCATGATTGAAGGAAGTTGCCATGAAGCCAAGGAGTCAAATCCTATCAATTGGAACATAAGATTTTCACCTTGGAGCTTTGAAGGATTGACTGGTGAAAGGTCCTTTTGATTGACAAATCAGAGTCTTTTTGAATGACAAATCAGAGTCTTTTTGAATGACAATAAATTAGAATAGGAGTTTTAGATGTTTTCTTGGTTTGTAATAAATATTAAGGATTGATTTTATCTCCTTATAAACATCCACTTGTTGGACACAAGACCCCTTGGTGACTTATAAACCTTGGGCATCTTTTGAGTCCTTGGATGAAATGAGCATAGTAAGTGTTTATTAGGTGTCTTTTAGATGTTGTTAAGAAGTTTGAAGGTCCAAAATAACTTTAATAAGGTTCCTAAAGTTTCACAACACATTTTTAACCTTCTCAGCAAAGTTGTTTGCAAAGTTGTAATGCAACTTTAAAAGTTGCTTAGCAAAGTTGACATTTGTTGGATAAACTGTTCTAACCACCTAGATGGTTGAACCAACATTTGGAGAGCCTATTTTAGGCTTCAAATGGTCGAAGACAGACAGAGAACCAGTATTGTAATCATTTTACTTTCATAAAAAATAAAAATAACCCTGTTTTAGTGCATTTCTGGTGAAAAACAAACTCTGTACGGCTGTACGGATGGTGGTTGGATGATAAAATTTTCCTGGAAGTTGTAATAGTGATATCTAAGGGGTTTCTAAGTTTTGCTGCAGGAAGTAAGATCTAGAACCTTAAAAGTCTCTTTTGATAGAAAATCAGGGAACTTGTCCCTAAAAGGAAATTTGTTATTGAATGGGATTGAGTCCATAAGTTGTTGTGTGATCATTGAAACCTTCAAATTCATTACTTTGCAGAGTTTAAACATTAACCTATAGAAATCAGAGCCTAATCGATTGGTTGAGTCATTTTGGTGTCTTGAAGTGGGTTGGGACATAGATCCAAGTTTCTTGCTGACTACTCTGCATCACTATTGAACCACATTAATGCTTTTTTCCTTCAACAAATGAGGATAGTCACTGTAAAGACAACATGATAATGTACACTCACTGTAAGGATAGTCACAAATGAGGAAATCTCAGAGTGATTATCCCTTGTGTAATTGCCGCTTGAATACATTGCTATTGAACCACATTAATGCTTTTTTCCTTCAAGTGGCAATTACACAAGGGACAGTCACTGTGAGATGTCCTCATTTGTGACAAGGACAGTCACACATGAGGACATCTCACAGTGACTGTCCCTTGTGTAATTGCCACTTGAATGTATTGCTATTCAACCACATTTATGGGCCTGTTTGGACCACGGCACACAATAGCATCTACAGAGAAGAATATCCCAGGTGTAACAAGTTGTAAGAATATACCAACAGTTCTAAGAAGTTCCCTAGCACATAGTAGCACCTACAGAGAAGAATATACAACATGAGGGCAGCCACTGTAAAGAAAACATGATAATGTACACTCATTGTATGTGTACATTATCATGTTGTCTTTACAGTGACTGTCCTCATTCAAGTGGCAATTACAGAAGGGACAGTCATTGTGAGATGTCCTCATTTGTGACAAGGATAGTCACACATGAGGACATCTCACAGTGATCGATTGTCCCTTGTGTAATTGCCACTTGAATGTATTGCTATTGAACCACATTAATGCTTTTCTTCTTCAACAAATGAGGACAGTCACTCTAAAGACAACATGATAATGTACACTCACTGTAAGGATAGTCACAAATGAGGACATCTCACAGTGACTATCCCTTGTGTGATTGCCACTTGAATGTATTGCTATTCAACCACATTAATGCTTTTCTTCTTCAACAAATGAGGATAGTCACTCTAAAGACAACATGATAATGTACACTCACTGTAAGTGTACATTATCATGTTGTCTTTACAGTGACTGTCCTCCTTCAAGTGGCAATTACACAAGGGATTTGTGTTTTCATTTGTGTTTTCAACAGCGTCGTAACCCTCCGCAAAATCACATCAGGATATAAGGGCAAAACAAACAAGAACGTAGTCATTTGTATTTTCAACAACGTCGAGAGAGATAAACAAACTTAAAACTCAAACTTAAGAAAGATGAAGGCAATGCTTCAAAAGGCCGATGCCCTAAACACGGGAAAACACAATACCACCATTAAACGATGCCCTAGTCACCGTATCAATGCTGCCAGCTCTGTACCAGTATGCTGACTGCTCACTTTCATCCTGTGATAAAGGTAACTTCATTAATCATACTTGAAATGGCAGCATACGAACTAAAGCTGATGAACATTTATAAACTAAAAGTTTAAAACTATAGATTACAAATGTAGTAGTTTCATACGAAAAGAACTTGATGTCTGAAATTTACCATTAGAAGTATCCAAAGGAATACCACAGTACTGTTGAACTTGGAGAATCGGAGATGATCTACACAGCAAGGTTCAACAGCTGTAAGGACTGTTACACCATCTTTAGCATTTGAATACATTTTCTCCTTGGCTTCTGGTGGATCCTCAAAGATCCCCAATGATGTTTTCCCTACAATTATCAATTGTTTGTCAGTATGAGATATTAATAAATAAACATTAATCACAATATTAGGCAAACAATGTTCTTGATGTCTGAATCTAAATCACAAAAAGCTCTAATAAAGCAGTTCTCAGTTTCACATTAAACTAAGTTTCAATTTCAAATGGTTATAATAATTTTTGCAAGTTATAAGTAGCTGGTTACAGTATATGACATAAAAAGAAAAAAAATCATTTCTATTCTTTTCTTCTTTTTCTCTTTCAACGAAGCTTTTGCACCACACAAATGCATACCAAGAATTTCTCAGGAGGTTTCAAGACCATTGCATACCAAACTTCTTCTTTGTAGATGCTACTGTGTGTCATGGTCCAAACGGGCCCATAAATGTGGTTGAATAACAATACATTCAAGTGGAAATTACACAAGGGACAGTGACTGTGAGATGTCCTCATGTGTGACTGTCCTTGTCACAAATGAGGACATCTCACAGTGACTGTCCCTTGTGTAATTGCCACTTGAATGAGGACAGTCACTGTAAAGACAACATGATAATGTACACATACAATGAGTGTACATTATCATGTTGTCTTTACAGTGACTGCCCTCATGTTGTATATTCTTCTCTGTAGATGCTACTGTGTGCTAGGGAACTTCTTAGAACTATTGGTATATTCTTAGAGCTTGTTACACCTGGGATATTCTTCTCTGTAGATGCTACTGTGTGTCGTGGTCCAAATGGGCCCATAAATGTGGTTGAATAGCAATACATTCAAGTGGCAATTACATATATTATAATGTATCTGTCTAGTCCTCATGACTTCTCATAACAGTACAAGTGATATTTTTTTGGGAGTGGGGAAAGGTTCGAGACTTTCACCTGTATGAAGAATCCTTTCTACCTAACACAAAAATGCACCCCATAAAACATCTGATTGGTTTGAGTATCTTTGAACTATTTGGGTCTATTGACAACACTAGACCAGTGTATACAGAATGACTAATTTCATGCAAGACAATGTGATGCAGAGTGGTCAACAAGAAACTTGGTCTTAAGCCCCAACCCACTTCAAGACACCAAAATGTTACACCTAAGAAATTTAGCCTCTGATTCTATCAGACCAGTTTAAAATCTCTATACTAGAGGGACTTCAAAGGTTTCAAGATACTTCTAACACCTTATTGACTCAATCCCAACCAAGACCAAATTTCCTTTTAGGGACAAGTTCCCTGATTTTCTACCAAAAGAGACTTTATTGATCCTAGGCTTTGCCAACCCAATCAAAAATTTGAAAACTCTTAAGATTCCCTAAAACATGCAGAATCATGCATTGGTTGTGTTCCAAACAACCCAAGACATCAAAATCACAAATAGACCTAGTGACTCTAGTAGGTCTCCAAAACCTGTTCTGCAGCAATAACTCTTCAATTTGACAAAGGACCTTATGAACTTATATGTTTTTTGAGTACCCTTTTTGATGTTCTAACAATCCTCCAACTCCCAGACCCTGACTCCACTCCAGCATATCAATGTCCTTATTGAGTCCGCAGACCTAATGCATGCCTTTGGGTGTGGGTTCCAAAACAAGGCATTGAAAATGGGTGCATGAAACCAAGATCAGAGTTTGAAGATGTCCACCATGCTCTAAAGATCTAGATTCAATAAGGTTTGAGGTCCTTTACTTGCCGCTACCCTCTGATCTTGCATAATCCATCAACTCCTAGTCAAGAACATTGAGATTCTTGACCTAGGGCTTGCTCTCGAAATTCTCTGGCTTAGTATCATGTTCCAAAGCTTTTAAAATATGAAAATAAACCCCCTTAACTTGCATTTTACAAAGAACAGAGGATATCCTATGGTTTATTTGCAAGTTAAGGCCATTTGAATGCAATAACCCAAAAAATGAGGGTTTGACAGAACAACAGATAAGAAAAAGGAATAACTTTGATATAAGGTGTCTTGAATCTACCAAATAAACTCTCAAAGCATAAGATATAAATACTCTAACTTCCACACTGGTCTGCCCTCCCTTTCACATCCGTACACTGTACAGTGCTTGAAGGAAATGCACAGAAAAGGCTCTGAAATAGTGGCTCTATCTGACAGAGAGTCCATGCTAGGCTTCATGACTAACCTAGAGCACATTCCTTGTTATGGAGGAAGTTTGAATGGTGAAGAACTTATGGAATGGATAGAGGACCTAGATAACCATTTTGAATACAAGTATCTTATTAATAACCATTTTGACTACATGTATCTTATGGATAGAGGACCTTGATAACCATTTTGACTCATTTAGTATCTTATTGAGCTTCACTTTGTTTCGAGAATATAGTTTAATATTCTCTACTAAACAGGGCCAACCATGTGAAGGTGGAAGCTCATTTGGCCCCACCCCCCTCCCCCTAACATCACTCTACATTCCCCGTTAACATCTAACATTCATTCATTCTTTCAATTATTAATAAAATGTAACATTCAATCAATATCACATGATAACATTCATTAACACATTAGATTCATTAACACGCAACATTCATCAATATGAAAATAAACACATAATTCATGAACATTCATTAGCACATAATTAAATTCATTGAGACATAAAATTCAGTCATTATCAATTAAGGTATTTAGATGACAATCATTTCTTTTTTCTCTTTCTAATTTTTTTTTCTATGTAAGCTCTAAGAGGAGCATCAGTGTTATCATCAATACCCCCCTCATCAGTTGTTTTGTTCTCTGTTCTTGATGATCTCAAATTCCTATGCTGCTGCAAAGGGGGGTCCTCTACAATAACAAATAAAAGAGTTAAATTTAAAATATTTAATTATAATTGTTACAAGTATTTAATTATTTTAAAGAACATAACTGTGGCGCTCTTTAATTACCTGATCTGGCCACATCATTTTGTCTAGACTCAACCTCAACATGCTCATGAGCACCGACCCCTCGATCCTCTACAGTTGCTATACAAAATGTTACATTAATCCAAACACCAATTGTAATTACATATAAAAATTTTAATAGCAAATGTATACCTCCACCACTAGGATGCACATCATGCGAACCTTCATTATGCATAGATTGTGTAGAAGGATTGTCAGGCTGCATTCCAATATCCTACACATTGTTATCATTGCTTTCTTAAAATAGATATACTCACTTTATATTAGAACTTAACATCAAATAGACTAATTGGTAAAGTATTCAATTTGAAATAAATTTCATTTAGCTTATTTACCTGTGGCTCAGATGCATCATTATTTGAACCTTACACACTGATTTCAGCTCGTAGCCGTTCAGCCACGGCTCTATAGCCTTGTTGGAAGCCAATTCTCTTGTCCTCTTCTGTGAGGCATCTATTGAACTCTGACCCCTACATTTTTTCTTGGTATGGTGAATTTTACTTGCATTGTTTGATCAAAAAAAATTTCCTTGCAATATATAAAAAAATTGATACAAGTTTTCATTTACTAATACTTACAACTCGTGCTTGAAGTTTGGAAAAACCACCAGAGCCGAGCTTGTGTGTCCCGTGCTTTTCTAATCTTGCCTTTGTTGCCTTTGATATGTCAGGCAATCTATGAAAAGTTTGAAATATGTTAGAGACCAGTACAGGAAAAATTTAGAGGTTAATTAGTACATAATTACAGGAAAAATTTAGAGGTTAATTAGTACATAATTACATTCTCAAAAGTATCACATACCTTGCTCTACTCTCTACTGGCGTAATTCCTTTTTTCATGTCGGCTTTATACTTTCCATCCAAAATCAAAGCCTGCCACTCAGCCTCAAGAACACAGGGCGGACACTCGTGCCTTGGGTTAACCTCTAAATATTTCCTGTACTGGTCCCTAATATACTTCAAACATAAACCAACTCTTTCAAGGAGCTTGTTTCTCTCGAATGCACGAGGTCCAAAAAGCTGGGTCATACTATGTACAAGATCATCCTTCAACTTTTTATCTTGGTTATTCCACCTTTTAAGTAAAAAAAAACATGTTAGACTCATAAATGAAGAGAAGCTACCTTTAATATAGTTCAAGAAATTGATGAAAAGGAAAACTATTCTAGCAATGATATGAAATCAAAATAGTGGTTTGGGGTTTTAGTTAGGATATGATGTTCCACCATGTACGTAGGGTGGGCCCGAATATCCGCAAACACTCGTCACCAAGTTTTCGCCAAAAAATATCATTCCCTACAAAATAATCATGGGATCATTAGTCGATGAAGAGTGATCAAAAACTAAATTACTATTATATCACTATAGAATAATAATAACTTTAAAGTACCTAGAACTTTGGCTACTTTTAAGGGAATGCCTTCATCGTCGCTAATGATCAATACGCAATCCTTCACCATTCCCGTACTAGGAACACAGGAACATCCAGGAAATGATGTTGCATCGGGACTTGTTGCATCTCCTATTGCAAAAAATGAAAACCATTATCAAATGCCTCCAAGAAATAATACTTCAAGGGAAATAAATTGGTGCAGAGCACCCATGGCACAAACACAATCAAGGGATCTACATCGTAAACACATAACACTTAAACACATAACAAAACAGAGAAAAAGAGGGATTTGTGTACCAGTAGATGGTGCAACAGTTGGTGCATTTAGGCTGTGTGTTGTTGACATGGCAGTCGGCAAGACATTTGTGGCTGTCCTGGATGGAGGCGGCGTTGTCATATCATCATGGAAAGGAGCTGAAGAATAAAATTTTTAGAGCATGCATAAATATAGAACGCGTGGACTAGCATGGACAAGATTGTTAGAGCATTAAAAAAAAAGATTGTTCGAGCATGTATTGTCAATGATTATGATCATTCCTATATATATTCAGTGGAAAACACAAGTGGGGAATGGAACATGTGATCTACCTGAACCACTTGCAGTACCGGCCTCATCATGGGAATGGGGTTCAAAATTACGCAAATAACTCTGTAAAGACAATGCATCCATATTTTAATTAATGTCATAAAAGAGCATAACATAAAAACCATTATTGAACTCTTGTAATAATTAAAAATTTCATTAATACTTACTTTAAAGTTTTCAGAAGTGCGCATCAACTCAGCTGCCCTGTCTTTTATTTCCTGAGTCTGAGGATGTATGGATACCAAACGTAGAAGTTCTTTCCCAATTTTCATTAGCAGCTTTTTAATGGAACCGATCGGGTCATCGGTCTCTGCTAAATCAATAAAAAAAGGGTCCACAAGGGGGGACTCCTGAGGGACTGCAGGTTGCTTTCCCTCTCTCCGACCACCGGCCCTCTGTGACAACAATAGTATTAGTATTATCAAAATTACTCCAAAACAATGAAGAAAATAACATTAAAAAAAATAACATTTTGCTTCTATCTAGTTTGCACAATTACAATGAGTTTTACCTGCTCATGTGTAGATGAGCTAGGAATATCGTCACCATCACCTTCGGGCGGTTGCTCCATATTGTGCCCCTGTGTCAAAGATCAAGTATAAAAATGTTAGCCAAAAATTTAAGGTGAAGTCAAGTTTGGAGCCTATTGAGGCATTGTGAGCATTTGATAGTTTGTTGATTAGATTGCTTGGATGAATCCATTGGATGGATTGAGGGACATTGGGATTATTCCAAAGATGTAGAACGCTAAGGTGGCATACGGATTTGGTGTGCACTCTGATAGGTTATGGAGTTGGCTTGGATCAAGGAGAGTGATCTTATGAAGATGCTTGGTTGGTGTTGTGAGAACACTTACAAATGCTTTTGACCTGAAAGAAAATAAGGCTCAATACATTCATGCATCAATATGTGTTTTAAATAGTTTTATTTAATTAATTTAGATTAATAGTTAATTTAGATAAGCAGTATTCTATTTGTAGTTGAAACTTGTAGCTTTTAAATAGATAATGAATAAACTATGTAACCATTTAAGACAAATATATTTCTATCAAGAAATGAATATTAAATACATTAAGGATTGATGGCATACCTTTAAATTTCATCATCATCATCCTCATCATCATCATCATCATAATCATCATCATCCTCATCATTGTCGTCATCATCATCATCATCGTCGTCGTCGTTGTCGTCGTAGTCGTCATTATCAACATCATCATCATCAACATCAACATCATCTTCATCATCATCATCAGTAGCAGCATCATCGTCATCATCTTCTTCTTCTTCTTCATGAAAATTTGTCTCAGGAACATCATCCAATAATTGTCGATCGTGATCATCATCTACATCATCTTCTACTTCTTCGGTATCTTCTTCTTCCATCGCATTATACTTTATCGGCCTTCCTCTCGGTTCATGTCTAACAACAAATGACCAACCCGGTTTATGTGAAACCTCTGAGTAAAATACCTGCTCACATTGGCTTGGAAGAACATAGGGCTCATCCCCAACTGGCTCAAACGACCTTGTATTAACCATTGTAAATCCATTATCATATTCAATAATGTATGCACCCTAAAATGGTCGCCTAGACTTTGGGCCCCATTTATTCAATTTGTCAAATATCAATTTTCTGAATCAATGTTTTGCAATATTCAAATCAATTTCCTTGATCAAATCATAACTATTTCAATCATTTCAATAATCTCCTAAGGTTTAATCATGTCATCAATAATTTTATTTAATTAAAAGAAATAAATCCCTTTTAAATAAATAAAATAATGTTATTTAATTGAAATTAATATTCCTTAAATGAAATGATGTTATTTAATTAAAATCCATTTTTAATTAAATGATTTTATCTTATTTAATTAATATTCATCTTTAAATTATATAATCTTATTTTATTTTATTAAAAGAGATATTATTCTTTTTAAATAAATAAAATATCTTCTCAAAAGATCTTTTGTGATGGAAAAGGAAATAAATCAAATAAAAATAAAACAAAAATCCTTTTCTTGATTCTTTCAATAAATTTTATTTAATTAAAAGAAATATTCTCTCTTAAATAAATAAAATAACCTTATTTAATTGAAAGAGATATCTTTTAAATGAAATAAAATCTTTTTTAATTAAATGATTTTATCTTATTTAGAATAATATCTCTCTTTTAATTAAATAATGTTGTCTTATTTAATTAATAGAGAATCATTCTTTTAAATAAATAAAAAATCCTCTTAAAGCTCTTTTGTGATGAAAAAGGGAAATAAAAATAAATAAAATAAAGAAAATCCCTTTTCTCTCCACACTTTCTAAAAACTGAGCTTTATTTCCTCTTTTTGGATTTATCCCACATTGCTCTTGGATTTGCATTCAATTCCTCAAGTTCTCATATAAGGAGCCCTCTCCTTCTCAATTAGCATCCTAGAATTTTCATGTTATTGTTATGTTGCAGGTTTGGAGAGCAAGTTTGGAAGAAGCTTTTGAGCACATTTGGAGCTTGGATATTTGAGACTTCTTTCTTCTTGTCTTCTTCTCTCATGCCTCATGGCAATCCATAGTTTAGATTAATATTGCATTCACATAATAGTTTAAATTTATGTTTCCTTTCATTGTTCTAGCTTAATCCACATAGCATAATTAGCAAGAACTTGTAATACTTTCATCTCAATAGAGTAGTTTATTTCTTGCATGTCAATCATCTAGATTAGTTTCATTTACATGCAATAACTTGAAGATCAATGGAGATTAGCACTCTTGCTTCTCATCCTTGAATCTCTCGTTTCTTGGTGTACTTGCATGGGTTTAACAAGGTTAATCTGAGGGCCTCATAATACAACCCCTGCACTCCACGAATAGAGAGCTGTGAATCGATATTTGAGAACTCATTATTGAGTCTTTTTGAATGCAAGGATTCAAAAGCAAGGACCTTACACAACTCTGCCAAAGATTTAAGATAAAGCAACATTGGTCCTCCATTTACTTCCCGCAAGGAAATGGTCAGGCAGAGGCTTCAAATAAAACCATTCTCAAGATTTTACACAGAACAGTTCATAAGAATGGTAGAGATTGGCACCTACAGATAAACCCAACCTTGTGGGCCTATAGAACGAGTATTCATACTCCAACTGGGGCTACTCCTTTTGCCCTCACATACGGCGCTGAAGCAGTGTTACCTTTAGAGGTTGAGATTCCGTCACTTAGAGTCTCTCTCAAAGGTCTCGTTACAGATGAAGACTATCGTGCCATGAGATTACAAGAATTGGAACTTATGGATGAAAAGCGCAAAGCATCATTTGACCATATGAGGGTCTACCAAAAGCGGATGTCTAAGGCATTCAACAAAAAGGTTCACCCTAGAGCATTCCAAGTAGGCGATCTTGTCCTGCGAGAGAATCCTAAGAACCAACAAAATAGAGAACAGAAGGGCAAATTTGAACCTAATTGGCTTGGACCCTACATTATCACAGCAGCTTTTGGTACAGGTGCTTATCTACTATCTACTGAACAGGGGGAGCAGCTCCCTGAGCCTATCAATGTTTTGCACCTGAAGAAGTTTTATCCTTGATGCCCGTTCTATTTGGGGACATCCTTTGTACATACTTATTGATCCTGAAAAAATTCCAAAAAAATTCATATATGATGCTGAAAAAATTCTAAAAATCAGAAAATGTCCTAAAAAATTATCATCTTAGTGAAAACCTAGCAATAGGCGCTTTGATGTATCTCAAAAAAATTATATATTCCAAAAAAAAAAAAATTTCAAAAATTCAAAAATACAAAAAAATAAGAAAAAGTGCCTTGGTGAAAACCTGGAAACAGGCACCTTGGTAGCAAAAATACAAAAAAATTATAAACAGTCTTGAAAAAAAATAAAAAATAAAAAATTCTTCCAAGTGGTGAAAACCTGGAAACAGGCACTACTTGAGGCCTTCGCACCCCTATTTCTTAACATGCGTCCTTGACACTTAGCCTTTCTCCATCATGCCTCGTCCTTGTTGCCTTGATTTGGAATTGGTCTTTGTCTTTGTCTAGGGGGCATCACTGTGTTATCTTTGGTCTCTTGGATATGCTTGTCTTTAGGACACCTCGCAAAGGGTGTTTTTCAACACCACCCCAACTGTGTTTTTCAACACAACTCCTGACATCGAGTGTTTTTCAACACTTATCAGTTTGGTCTTATCCAGTTTCGTCATGTGATCTTACCAGCTAGCAAGCATTCGATCCTTATCCTCGGAACTCAGTATCAGTTTACACACTTAAATTTTTAAATGCAACACTTAATGCTTGAGATATGTCATAAAATTTTCTTTGGGTGCTGACTGTTATTGATTTTCGTTGAGTGCCTTTGTCTAATAAGTCTCTCCATGATGCATAGCTAGAGGACTTGGGGCATGGGGCACATTTTTATTTGCTTTCTGCTTGTGGGTGTGTTCTTGACTATCTTGAGTGTCTCTTGTTGTCTCCTTGACACACTTCGGAGATTTAAGACATCATCCTTGACTGTTTTTGCACAACTGTTCTCATGGTCATCCTGGCATTTATGCCTTCATGCGAGCATGGTTTTGCTACATTAAATTGGGTAAGCTAACATTGCAGTCATCTTGACCTTTATGTCTTTGATGCTCATGTTAGAATCTTTCCACATTCCTGATATAAATCACATTCATATCTTCATAGTTGCGTTTGTGACTAGTGTTGATTGTGTGATCGTCCGATGTCTGGTAATAATGGCCCTATGATGAAAATAAGTTC
Source organism: Chamaecyparis obtusa (assembly GCA_027943335.1). Lineage (NCBI taxonomy): Eukaryota > Viridiplantae > Streptophyta > Pinopsida > Cupressales > Cupressaceae > Chamaecyparis > Chamaecyparis obtusa. The sequence continues at coordinate 1,042,429 of BSBK01000006.1, read as the reverse complement.
TTTTACATTCTCTAATTAATGATGAACACAACCAAACCTATGTTACCCTATTGCAAGTACACCTTTGCATTTTCCTATAGCTTGCATTATTTAGGCTTCATGTTAAATTTGGAATTTTAGGCTGCATTATGAGTTTGAGAGGGTTTCCTTCATCTTTCTTGTGGACTTTCAGTCAACTATGATCACATTCTTCATTTCCTTATCTTCTTTCGTGATCTCAATCGAAATTCCCAATCTTAAACAGTTGATTGATTTTGATGCATCCTCTTTCTCAAGGCAATTTCTCTTTCTTTTCTCCATTTCTTTCCATTTCTTCCAAACTTCTATCTTCCATTCGCCTTCACCCCACTTCTTGTCTTCTAATCCAACCTACGGGCATAATTTTCTTACTGATCTACCTTGGTTCTATGATTCTTATATTTTTCATTTTACATCAAGAACCTTATCTTTAGTTCGATTTGATCCAATTTATCAATTTACTGTTTCTCCTCTATCTCATTTCGATTTTGATCACGAGGGGGCAATACCTACCAAACTTCAATGCTTGATTCAGCTTTATCAAATTTATCGATTTCTTCTCTTGGGGCAACCTTGCTTGAGATTCTTATCTCTTATTTGAGACTTGACAATTACCTATTCACAGGTGTTGGCCTTGTCTTTTTCAATCTGTTTATCTATGTCCTGATGTGTTCCCATCCGTCGAACACACATCTGGGTTGTTTTGTGATCCCAAATCGATCTCACACTTCAATTCCATTCTTTGACTGCATGTGATCCCGAGTCGACCTCACATTAGTCAAAGAGGGGCAAATGTATGCACCCTAAAATGGTCGCCTAGACTTTGGGCCCCATTTATTCAATTTGTCAAATATCAATTTTCTGAATCAATGTTTTGCAATATTCAAATCAATTTCCTTGATCAAATCATAACTATTTCAATCATTTCAATAATCTCCTAAGGTTTAATCATGTCATCAATAATTTTATTTAATTAAAAGAAATAAATCCCTTTTAAATAAATAAAATAATGTTATTTAATTGAAATTAATATTCCTTAAATGAAATGATGTTATTTAATTAAAATCCATTTTTAATTAAATGATTTTATCTTATTTAATTAATATTCATCTTTAAATTATATAATCTTATTTTATTTTATTAAAAGAGATATTATTCTTTTTAAATAAATAAAATATCTTCTCAAAAGATCTTTTGTGATGGAAAAGAAAATAAATCAAATAAAAATAAAACAAAAATCCTTTTCTTGATTCTTTCAATAAATTTTATTTAATTAAAAGAAATATTCTCTCTTAAATAAATAAAATAACCTTATTTAATTGAAAGAGATATCTTTTAAATGAAATAAAATCTTTTTTAATTAAATGATTTTATCTTATTTAGAATAATATCTCTCTTTTAATTAAATAATGTTATCTTATTTAATTAATAGAGAATCATTCTTTTAAATAAATAAAAAATCCTCTTAAAGCTCTTTTGTGATGAAAAAGAGAAATAAAAATAAATAAAATAAAGAAAATCCCTTTTCTCTCCACACTTTCTAAAAATTGAGCTTTATTTCCTCTTTTTGGATTTATCCCACATTGCTCTTGGATTTGCATTCAATTCCTCAAGTTCTCATATAAGGAGCCCTCTCCTTCTCAATTAGCATCCTAGAATTTTCATGTTATTGTTATGCTGCAGGTTTGGAGAGCAATTTTGGAAGAAGCTTTTGAGCACATTTGGAGCTTGGATATTTGAGACTTCTTTCTTCTTGTCTTCTTCTCTCATGCCTCATGGCAATCCATAGTTTAGATTAATATTGCATTCACATAATAGTTTAAATTTATGTTTCCTTTCATTGTTCTAGCTTAATCCACATAGCATAATTAGCAAGAACTTGTAATACTTTCATCTCAATAGAGTAGTTTATTTCTTGCATGTCAATCATCTAGATTAGTTTCATTTACATGCAATAACTTGAAGATCAATGGAGATTAGCACTCTTGCTTCTCATCCTTGAATCTCTCATTTCTTGGTGTACTTGCATGGGTTTAACAAGGTTAATCTGAGGGCCTCATAATACAACCCCTGCACTCCACGAATAGAGAGCTGTGAATCGATATTTGAGAACTCATTATTGAGTCTTCTTGAATGCAAGGATTCATAGAAGTGTGACCATTTTCTATCACACAAATAACAGTTCTATTAGGATCATTTGGATTAAGTCGTAGCCTGTACCATTTGACAACGAAGAGTACTAATTTGAAGGAACTAAAGTCGCACTCAAGTATATCATCCAAAATGCCATAGTATTGATTTTTAGACTCTTGAGGATCTAAGTCATTTCTAGATGAAATATTAGTCACTTGAAAGACTGCAGTTATTCCAGAATCACAAGTTTTCTTCGTGTCATCCAACACTTTGACGCGAAATTTTTGACCATTACAGAACATACCCTTGTGGTGTTTAACCTACAATAATATGTGAAACATGTCAAAATTATTATATCGTGAGTTGATAAACATACGGGTGATTAATAATTTTGTACGTACCTGGAAATCTCTTAAACCATATGCTAAATCTATTTCCCTTTGCGTAACATTAGAATCTCCATTACGATGAGCTTCTTTAACCAATGAAGATACACCTTCCCATGTTAATGTGTGACCAGAATGTTGACATCGTTCAATCCATACCGTCATCCAATCAAGATTGTTTGCAATATACAAATGTAGTGCATCCCACTCTCGAGCACATGCAAATTGGACCAAAGCTAGGTGACAACATGAAGAACACAAGGCAGGACATTTGACACACATTTGCAGGGGAGAGGCCACTCTCATAAGATTTTTGCTATGATAGAAAATTGGCCTAACACTCCATATCCATTTTTGTAATTTCTCATTCATTTATTTCTAATCTCCTTGATTTATCTTTAATCATCATTTTTAATAATTATTTCTCATTAAAACTCCACCTATCATTATGAGACACCATCATGCCATGTGTATATTCATGCAACTTGACATCATAAAACATCTTTAAATTAATATCAATCAAAAAAATTAATCCTTGGCATGTACATCATCTTATTCTATTTTTCTTGCATGATCCATTTGTCAACTTTGCACATTGTCTCATCATTTTATCATAATCATCCTCCTCTCTTCAAGAGACCTCTCAAGCCCCATATAACTCAACAACTCTCTTAAGGGGGAATCGCCTAGATAATTCATCCATAATCTTCTAGGTGGCTAAGGTTATCTTTATTAAAGCTCCATCCTATTTATTTTTTATTTCTTTAAGATATGATGCCACTTCTCTTAGTTGTGAAAAGTATACATGTCTTAAAATTCACTTATTATTCTTTTATAGTTAACCTTTTTCAACCACTCATTATTCCCTCTTTATTCCCCCTAATGTTAATGATTAAAATTATTTTTTTAATTAGTAAACTTGTAATGATGCAAATTATATACCTTAAAAAATTTATCACTCTATTTTGCACCTCCTTTAGTGTGATTTCCCCTATACCATTTAAGCCCATTTATGCTCTATGTCACCTTAAATATTCATTGTTGATACTACATTTAGTTCATTATAAAATGTAAAATTTAGGACTAGATCCCATATCACAAACCTCAACACTCATGTTTCCCTTTTATAAAGGTGCTTTTGGGAGGACTAGGGTGCCCAACTCCTTAATCTCACCAAAATATAGATTGAAAAATCTTGGATTGTAAATGTTGGCCTTTTCATTTTGAAATATGGTTTAGATCTTTCTACTTGACCATTTTGTACCAATTTATAATTGAAAATAACCTTGCGATCCCTATATAGATTACATCTTCTATCATTCAAAAGGTCTAGGACTTTCTTTAAGATACATTCTACATCATCAAGAAAATATTGAATCCAAGAGGAAAACCTAATTACAAGGAGCAACTGACCAAAATCACTCTACATTCAAGTATGGTTTCATGTTTGATCATTTATTATTATATCATGTTATTGCATAACGCTTGAAATACTTTCCTAAAGAGCATTGCATGACCACCCTTATGTGGAACTCTATGAGAGGGTTTCATACCTAAGGTATTCTTGTCATTTTAAAACTCTTCATTGATTTAGTATTTATCCTTACAAGGGAACACACTCTTTTTCATCATCATAGTTATTGTGGAGGTGGAAACACCAAGACACGACTTGTCTTTGGAAAGCTCCTATACAACATGCAACCATTTTGTATCATTTTTCATGTGTGAAAGTTCAAATCCAATTATGAAAGTTGTACAAAGATAGAAGTCAAACTATTACAAGTTGCAACATACTTTGAACAAGAAAAAAACTAGACTAATTCACTAGGCACCCTCATCCTATTATTCTAGACTGAATTTCAAGAAGATATCATTTTAGAGCCTCCTAATTGTATTCTTTCTTACCTTTGTCAATTTCAAACACCTTAAGACTAGGACACCCAACACCCATTTCCAACACTTTCTTCTCCACTTTTCAAATCAAAGTTCCTCTTTTTATCTTTAATCTAGATCTAGCTTATCATGTATGTTATTCATTCTATAATATGAGGTGGATTAATTAAACCAATCTTATGCAAGAACATACGAGAGGATTAGTACATCCATCTTGCATCAAGTTTTTAGAATTAATAAGGTTGCAATTCTAGAATATTTAAAATTTATGAAAAAATGAATGAAAGTTAGAAATATTATAATTTATTAATTTTTGGCATTCTCATGTTATCATTTGTTGGAGGAACAACACGACAACCAAAAAAAAGGGTTCAATAATAAAAAAAATGAGACAAAAGAAAGAAAACATGTAAGAAAATAATAAAATTTAGTTTTTACACCAACTTAGACGGTGAAATTTCGTGCAAGATATCATATTTGTAATGGTTTTGAAGGCTCC